>JANPWX010000102.1:2078624-2225831 GCA_024734555.1 Trochalopteron elliotii
TGGGGACATCTCATTCCTTACCTGTTGGTACAATCAATCTCATCTCTTGTTAGCAGGCAAAGGTTCCCACAAATGACCTTATAGATTAGGCACTTTCTGTTTACATTTGATTTCCCACTGCCTGCTATTTGTAGAGAATGATTATCAAGGCATTAAATTAAAAGTTTTACCCGGTGGGAAACTATTGGATATTTTGTCATTTCCTTAGAGCCTCTCCTGTTCTGCTGGAGAGGCAGAGAGGTAGGAGAAGCAATCACCAGAAAGGTCAAGAATATTTGCTTACCTATATTGGAACACTGCTGAGAGGCTTTCTCCAGTTGAGGGGACTTTTTGGATAGAAGTTTTGTTCATGTTGTGGTAGGAAAGCATTGAGGCTTGAAATTAAAAGTCTCCAGTTGCCTGCAGGTTGGAAAGCTGGGGATGCTGCTGGCATCCTCTAGCCTTTTCCTAAAGGCTATGCCCAATCTAAGTGACATCTCACGCTTTCAGCAAGTTCAAAAGGAGTTAATAAGAATCTCCCCAAAGCCTTTTGACCTTTATTCCAGAGAAGATTACAGCAAAGCCACCTTCCTTCTCAGGGTGCTGGGACAGGGGAGGGACTTTGTATCTTCAGTATTGCTGGAGCTTCAGTTTGGTCAAAGTCATGCGTCATATTAGCAGTAAATACTGATAAAACCCGTGTTCTGCACAGGCACAATTCTCTTGTTTGCCCAAGATGTTCTGCTCAAAGCACTTCCTCCCGCTTATCAGCAGCAAAATCCAGGACTGGGCTTCTCAGGGAACAGTATTTGTCTTTTTTTTCATGCCTTAACAGTAAGTACATAAACTCCAAAGCCTTTCATGTAGTCAAGAGAGTGAGAGGTCTGTGAAACCACCCCCAGGAACTGAGAAAGTCCCTGGAGTCCCCCATCTGTAAAACAGAGCTGGAATTAATTATGATGTTTGCAGTGCAGAATGTTTCAGCATGTCTGTGCTAGGCAGGTGTTTGTTGTCGCTGTTGTTACACAGTTTTTATCTCCTTCTCAATTATTCTTAGGTTGTCTTATTCAAGGAGACAAGGTGGAGTCTGGCAGCCCCAGGTCCTCTTGAAGTGTGCTGGCTTCTCCAGCTGGGCTTGTCATCCAGCCAGCCACGGTTCTGCTCACAGGCTCTGGATTTCTGAGGCAATGAGGGGACAAAGCTGACAATAAAAACAGCCTTATGTGTACATTGCTACAGCTTAAGTAGTTGCCTCAAGGGAATACAGATTAAGAAGGAAACACTTTTATTTGGCCTGGATTTATATGCAGGCTGGAGTAAGATTTTTTTAAGCGATGTTTTGTCTCAGCTGTAGTTTAGGTGAGGCTCATATAGATCCCTGCCCGTTCTCTGTAACTGCATCCAGCTTCCAGCCACCTTTCCTGACCTCTGTGGGAGGCTCTCTCTAGTCCTGCTACATCTTCCCTTCTTCAGTTCAAATACTGAGTTTTCTTGTTTTCTTCATTGCCTGAAACTCTCTCCACATGACTTGTCCACCTTAGATCAGTATATATTTTTTAGAAAGTCTTTGTAATAGGACAGTGAGAGATTTAAGAGCCCTATTAGGGCCGAATGAAAGTCAGTGAGAAAGTATTGCTGCTCTTTGCAGTCGGAACAGGATCTTAGCTTAGATAAAGTGCAGCACTATGCATGCCCTGCTCTAAGAAGTGCTTCTCTTGAAGGCATGGATTGTAGTGGATCACCACACTGGGACACATTTAACCTACCAGAAACACCACTGGAGCCTGATGAGGCTGCTAAACATGGGCAAGGCTCCAGCATGTCTGAACCCAGGGCTCACAGGAGTTTACATGGATGGCATGCCAGCTTCAAGCTTTCACCTCTCATCTCTTGACCAGTGAATCCCAAGGAGGAAAAGAATTTTTCTCTTCTTCACTAACAGATTGATAAAAGATTCTTGCTGCCAAATCTTTCAAAAACTCTTTCATCTAAAGAAGTCTCTGGTATTCCACATGTCTAAAAACAGGCACCTCATTTAAAGCAACAGTTTGCCTGCAGAGAGTTTTTGTTATTCTTCTTTGTGCTACTTCACCAGAGCAGTGATTTGTGAAGGGCCTGGCATGTATGGAAGAATGGAGCAGATTCAAATTGCAGAATATTGAATATAATACTTCAGTCCTGATTTGAGATAGACATTTTGCCTGGCTGAGGACTGGTAGCTCAGAGACAAACAAGGGAAGATGACAGATTGGTGAATATTGGGTAGGATCATTTGTCAGGAGATGTGATGAATCACTGTGGTGCAGCATTTCATTTTCAGAAAGATCATTTTCTGAAAAATTCAAATTAAAGGCAGAAGAGGCAGCTGGGGGTGTTTTGGTAGTTTTCATTTAAATCAAACCTACAATTAGAATAAAGGCATATTGAAAAGTTCCTGTTATTCTAAAAATATTTGAAGAAAGGAAAAAAATTGAGGTTAGAAGGAAACAGGAGGACCTGGAAGAGCACTTGCCAGTTGTGCCCCACAAATAGGCCTTGAGTTTTACTTACCCCTCTCTAGTCAAAGCCAGTAGGAATCATATATCTAGAGCTTCAAGCAGTGTTTCAATTGGGGGAAAAATACCCATCTTGTAACCTTGCAGACAGGTTATTTGAGCAGAGGTCAATGTGCTCTTAATAGGACTGCATGTAGAGACTGAGCTCCTCACAGTGGGGAGGAGAGCAGTGCTCCTGTTTAATTTGGTTTGGGCTCTTAGGAAGTCCAAGGCTACGTCAACACTGATTAATTCGTGCAAGGTAACACATTAATATCAAATGGGAAGGGGAGACACAGAGGGTAGGGGGCTTCCTGCTGGCACTTCAGCTGCAGACACAAGTGCCAGGAGGCCAAGGGCCAATCCCTGTTCCCCCTTTCTCCTGGAGCCCAGTGGCCACCCACAATCTCAGTTGTTCTGTACAAGGTTATTCCTAGGGTTTGATCAACGCCTTTCTCACCCTAGTGTAAGCAAACAGAAGAGTGAGAATGGTTCAAGGAGTAGCTCTGTGACAAACAGATTAGAAATCAGCTGCTCTTCAGAGAGCAGCACACTGTTGTACGTACAGCACACTTGATTAGAAGGTCAGATAGAAACTTTAGTAAAAGAACTGTGTAAAATCCTACCTTTGCCATCACTCAAATCAATATAAAGTTCTTTCTGTGTGTATATGTGTAAAACTGGTATTTCCAGTCCAGATGCCTTCCCTGTCGGTGGACATGGAATAAAAAGGTAAAACAATCTGGCAATACTGTTCCACAACGTGTTTCCCTCTTTCAAAGTTGCAGCCTGCACAGAGATGAACAGAGAGAGATAAGCAAATGAGACACATGTGGTGTGGGATTCTAAATAAACTTACATCCTCTTCCAAGCAAGATTCAAGCAGGCACTTTATTTTTAAAACAACAAATAGTGATGGGTCATACTATGTGCAGGACTTGATGTTGAGGCTTTCTGAAATAGCAGTGGAGAACTGGTCACATAGTGCCTGTTTGCTTGACTAATGCTCTGCTGGTTACTCAGTTTCTGAAATGTGGAAATCTGATGCCAGCTGTGTTCCCAGTATAAAGGCCTTGCACTCTTTGTGCAGGAAGAGTGGTTAATTTTATGAGGAAGAGAGGACTTGCTTTCATTTTGCCTCAGCAAGATGCTTGCTAGTGAGGCTGCTGCAGGTAGAAGGAAGATCAGGAATGCTTGGTGACACAGTCTCTTGAGACCATGTTAAAGCACACATGAACTAACAAAACTTTGCTCTTGGTCTTCTATGAATGTTAAGTTAATAAATTATCATGATGTTATATCCATCTCAATAGGAGGTCAAGATTGCAAAGCACAACTTGAGTGAAGAAATGCAAACTTTGCATTTTGCATCCTTTTGTTAACATGGCATTTACCCTTCAGATAAGAATCGCTGTTCTCTTCCTTGTTCCATGTTAGTGCTGATATGAACCTAAGGCTGGTGTGTAGCTCTCTCACTCCACAGGGCAGATATTCTCAGGTGAGATAAATTAATATTCAAAATAAATCTTTCTCTTTCATCTTCAAGGTAACAGATCGCCTAGCTGGATTTCTCTCCCCACCTGCCCTTAGTTACCCTGTTCTTCTTCACCTCTGTCAGTTTCTGAATAAGAATTAGTTTTTCAACAATTAATTTACCTCACTGCCTCTGTAGGACATTAACTAAATTTCCAAGCCTCTCTGAGACTGGCATCACAACCATGCCCTTCCATCCTAATTGATGGCTCTGCTGGAGATCCCAGCAGGTCCAGTTGAGACACAGGGAGCTGAGGGTAAGTGCAGAGCTGAAACACAGTTCAGTCTAATTCTTAAATGAATGCTAGGAATCCCCAACACATATAAGTTTATCGTTTATTGCCTGTAATTTTCTCAACTAATTCCAAATTTAATGACAGCTTTCAGCTTTGGTGTTCTCTTCTAATTAACGTACCAGTGACTATGTATAATCTCTGTGTAAAGCCAAAAGCAGCTTACATGATAATTACAGGGGGATCACAGTAGGGAACCTACTGTTCAAGGAAGGCATCCTTGAGAAAGGCCTTGCATGATAGTTAAGGGGCTGAGATTAAGTTGTACTTAATCTTAACTTGTGCTGTTTCTTGTACTGCCTCAAAGCTCTTTTATTGCCAGCTCAACATAATGCTGGTAAACTTTCAGGAAGGAAACAAAAGAACTGGACAGATCAAGCACAATATTTTGCACACACAGCAGAGGTTTCCTGGACATGGTGTGCTTTTGAGGTCATAGTATTTTTGTAGGGTCATGTTGTTGAGTAACTTTATATTTTCCCCATAGTAATTATGATATAGTGGGTTGAAAATTCCTCTTTTACGCTATGCAAGGTTCTTTGCATCCACCTTTTTTGCATCTGCAGTCAGAAAGCAATTCTGACTGCACAAAGCAGAAGTAAAGCCCAAGAGCATGGCAGAAGCAGAATACCTTTGCTGCCTCTGTTAACTCAAAATCAGCGTTGGTTACATCATTTTAGATACACTTCCCCCTGTTGGAATGACGAGTTCCAGAGGAGCAGTCACTAGGGAATACACCCTCTCTGTCTGTTTTCCAGTATGGAAGAGTACACATTAATGCACTTGGTCACAGTTAAAGATACTAAGCTAAAAGGAAACACCGTGTGTAGATGAATGTTTTCATAGATAGGGTTATTTGCAGAAAGGAGTGGTTAAACTGCATCCAGTCTCCCTGTAGTACTTTGGTAGTTATGTGAGAAGGGAAAAGATGTATTAAAGGTCTCTGTGATGGGAAACAGGAACATAAATGCAGAAGAGGAACTCCTCATGTTATTTACAAAATGTTGGTTAAATTTTTATTCATTTCAGTACAGGATCATTGTCCAACATCTCTATGCTCCATTGTTTCTGAAAGGTGGTACTGAGCAGATTTTGAGTTCTGTGTCTTCTGTTGTTGGTTTTAGATTGACAAGTACGCTCAGCGGGATCTGAAGAAAGGACTTCACTTGTATGGGACAGATGGAAATATTGGCCTCACTAATGCATGGAGCATCATTCAAACAGATGTAAGTCTGAGCTCTCTCTTTTGCCTCTTCCTCTTTACCTTCTGGGTTCTGTAACAGCATGTTCTGGGTGTGAACATAATTAAACCTCCAAATTCCAAGCCACTCTCTTTCTCCCACCCAGTCAGCACATTAGCAACTAAACTCTGCTTTTTGTAACAAGCAGCAATTTTTATTTATTTCTCCTTTGACGGGAAATATCTTCTTCCTTTTAGAAAGTTATATTAAGTTGATACCTAAATCTCATGCAGTTCTGTGCCATGTGGAGGGTGAAGGAGCTGGTCAGATGGGAAACAAGCAGTACCTTCTCTTCAAAGTCAAACGGGTGGCTTATTTTGGGATGAAGGGCAATAGCAGAATAGCAAAGAACCTCTTCAACCACTTTTCCATTTCTGTCCTGTCTCCTTTCACTGCTACTATTGTTCCCACTAGGGAGTCAAAATGGAAACAGACCATGGTGTTTGCAACCTCCTCCTCCAGTTTTCCCTGGCAGAATTCAATCATCCTCCATCACAGGAGGACTGGGAATGTTTTTTCTGTGTTGTCACTGTTATTCCTTTGTCCTGATTCTCTGACAGCCCTCTGCCAGTGTTCAACTGCTAAGGACTAGTGAACATTGTAGCTGGCCTCCTCCTCCTGTCCTTGTCTGAGGAAACACCATCAGTGACAGTTCAGGTTTATTAGCTCTGTACTTCTTGTTTCATATTCAGTTCAGTCAGTTCTTCTGGAACATTTCATGTTCTCTGCTTCTTGAATGGAAAAGTGCTCCAGCTTTTCTGCTGCTTCAGGCAGAAGCACTTGCATTGCCTTGGCTTCACTCAAAAAATCTTGCATAGCTTTCTCAGTTTCTCCTCCAGTGGTGCAAGTGTGGTACAGACAGGAGGGTTTGAGTCTTGCCTGATGTCTTAAATGGATCAAAGACAGGAACCTCTCCCAGTGCTCCCAAAGTCTCCTCTTATGGACAAAACAAGGTAACAGGAGCAACAGGCTGCTAAGAAATTATCTGACAAATTGAAGATTTGAGATCACTAACAGAACAAAAGAACTAGTGGCCAAACTCCTTGTGCATCTTTGTGCCTGCAGGACCTGTCTGTGTTGAGTGCAGTAGGTCACCTGCAACACTCCTGTGAGTGAAAGACAGACAGCTCAGGTCCAGCAAACAAGCCAATTCCAGTCCTGCATCCCAACAACTGCACATGAAAAGTTCTTTCTGTTACCTTTAAAAGGCCTCAGCATATTGCAAAATTGTTAATAATTTCCTCTTCCAATACTTTTTCCTTTTTCCAATGCATCAAATATGAGAAGACATCAATTACTGACAAGAGAAATGCATTTTGTGGCGCTAACCTGAGAGTATGCCACGTGAAATATAGATAAACTTTTTAATATCATTGCTTATGTCCAACAGTATTAGAAAGTTTACTCTTTTACAGTAACTTAATTATGTGTAGTAAAAATGTAGTAAAAACTACTAATATTAAAATGTTTGCAGTAAGTATTAATCTGCTTTCAGTGACACCCCAAGAACTCTTAAAAACAAAGGTGGGGGAAAAGCAGTTTTTGGAGGACTCATGGGATATAAACACCATACTTCTGCTCCCCTTTGTATAAAATAGGTGTAACAATATATGCAATGTCTAGTTCACATAGTCACATTTTTTCAAAATCTTCACAAGTTGATTGGATTCAGAAAAGATGTAAAAGAATAATAAGAATTTTGGAAAGTGACATTATGGTGAGAAATTTAAAATCCCTTATATAAACAAGGCAAAGATGAAGTAGTAATGTGATTGCAGTCCTTAAAAAGAGAGCAGGAAGGAAAAAGGGTTGTGAGAGAAAAGGGATCTGTAATTGATCCAAGAGCTAAAAACTCAAGGTAGACATATCTGGTGGTAGGATGCTGTTGTACAGCAGCACAGGAGATTCCTTTTCTCTAAAGATGACCTGACTTTTTGCTTAAAGGAAATGG
Source organism: Trochalopteron elliotii (assembly GCA_024734555.1). NCBI lineage: Eukaryota > Metazoa > Chordata > Aves > Passeriformes > Leiothrichidae > Trochalopteron > Trochalopteron elliotii. The sequence continues at coordinate 2,086,156 of JANPWX010000102.1, forward strand.
TCACGTTCAGTGACCAGCCTGGGTTTGAGGCAGGGTTCAATAGTCTGTGATTTGTGTAGTGCTGCAGATCATGGTCATTTGTCCTGATAATTCCTTTGGTCTTAAAACCCATTATAGTTTAAAAAGTGCCTTATAAGTTTCAGATGAAACTCATGTTAGCTAACTCCTAAGAGCTCAAAAGATGACAAGAAAATGCCATCCCATGGGCTGTGTGCAGCCAGGGGACATCACTCTCACAGCCACTGTGAAATTACCATGTGCCAGCTCAGCAGTACCACAGTGTCAAAGTCATTGTGCTCCCCGTGCTGGGCACTGAGGAGAACAGGGAAGAGCTCCCACAGATCCTTTTTTGCCACTCTGCATTATTGGTTCTCACATGTGTCTTTCAAAACTGTGTGGGAATAGACTATTGCAGAGGTGCAACAAAGACAATCCCATCGTGGTTAATTATGTAAAACACTTAGCAGTTGAATAGAGCTATCTAAATGCCAACTTGGGGGGGTTTTGTGCAATAATCATTATCTCTTACATCCCTAATCAGTAGAGTGTAATCACTGATTGGAGGATTAGGATGATACAGGGGATTATCTGCAAGGGAAGTCCCAGCCCAGGCTTGCTGTTTGCATTCTGTCTCCTGAGACTCTCAACAAAACTCACAGCAGAGCAACCACATCACCATACAGGACAGTGTTTTTCCTAATGGGAGACATCAGTCATTGGTTGAGCCATGGGCTGGATGTGGAATGAAAACAGCAAGCCTCACAGAAAAAAAGTGCCATGTAAAAAACATGACAGTAATAGAAATCATAATGAGCCCTTGTCCCCTCTGCATTTGCACTCCTTTCTTTGTAAAAGTATTTTTCAGACCCTGAGCAGTGGTTAAAGCAGTATCTTAGACACTCTGGCATAGTTCTTCATTTCTCCCAAGATGTACTTAGATAGAGACCATCTCCATCCTGCATTCATTAGGTACTACTGTGTATGGCAGCTTTGGCTGAAAAAAGGAGGAAAAAGTTTTTTCAGGGAACCACATTTAGATGGCATTTGACTTCTGTGGGACTGGCCAGTCACAAACCAGAGGGGAGTTTTGACTGGGAGTGTGGATGCCCAGTGCACACAGTGACTTGTGAGTGGTGATTGTCTAAGTGTGAAAGGCCTGAGCACCTTTTGAGGCAGGTTTTCTTTTCAAAAGCCTTTGTGCCTTGAGAAATGGTTTTCGTCTTTTTAACAGAAGCCTATACCATAAAAACAGGGCCTGTCTTTTAAGAGGAAGTTGCAGTTTTGGCAGTTTGGTGCCTGAGCTGTTCACGTTACTGATAAAGGAGTTAGGTTAAGCTGCAAGCCTGCAAAGTGTTTGAGGAAAGGCAGGAGGAAAGGCAGTGGACTCATTTTGCAGTCCTAGTAAGCCTCTAGGTCAGGGAGCTGTTTCAAATCAGAACATTCTATTGATTTCTTTTTAATACCTTCAGCTAACCAAACTCTCAGCCTTTCTCAATAGCATTTCAAGCCTTAAAAGGACCAGAAACACAAGCAGATGAATTCTGAGTGTCGTGACCAAAGACTACGAAAGCTTACAAAGTGATTTTCAAACATGACTAAAATTCTGATAGTTCAGGAGGTAAGTTACCCTGAACTGCATTAAACTCCTTAAACCCACCAGGACTGGTTAAAGTCACAGGTGGAGATCATTAGAAAATGAGAAACAGGCATTAATTTTTAAAATGTTGCTTCATCCCCAACATCTTTGTGATCAATATTTGAGCACTTCTACTTTTAACTAACTGGGCAGTAATTTGAGAAGCATGCAGAAAACCTATTAGCTTCACTAAAGTGAGCAAATTCAGCTCACTTATGCTGCTTTGTAATGCCTTTTCTTGTCTATTTAGACCACTGTAACTGAGAAGAAATTTGACCCATCTCCCTCTTCCCAATCAATGATTATATTAGATCAAGCCATACTTTAGAATTACTGCTGAAGTAATCCAAACCACCCATTGAACATGATTTTTAGAACAAAACTATATTATTCATCACTTTTTAGTGATGAAGGAAGAAGGTGTATAGAAGGCGCCCTAACCTGTCTCTAGTTCTTTGCCTCGTTCACAAAACCAGAAAACAAAACCTTGCTTAAAAACTGTCTGCAGCAAGGATTGAATATCTGTTTCTTTTCCTGAACTCTATCCCATCCTGACTGAGTCTGCAGGAATTCAGCAAAGATGAATCTCCTACTTAGCCTTCAGTATTGGGATTACCTGTAAAATACGTACAAGTGTCCAATTCCTTGTCAGGAGTTGTACTGTAGCACTGAGAGAAAAGCATTTTTAATAGATGACTTCTTTTTAAAGTGTGTTAGTCTGGGTACCCCAAAATAAGAACTGTTAGTTTGTAATTGCTTCTAAAAAATGTAAATGTTGAAAATAGGAACAGAACTAAGCAATTAGGCAACCTTGTGTAATTTTATCACTTAACTTGTGAAGGGAACAAGACAGGAGTGTGAATGTGACCAAAAAATGAATGTGGTAGTAGCAAGAATCAAGTCTTCAATGCTTTCGTGACTGGCATTGGCAGAATATCAACCAACCTTTGTGGTGGAACTGGCTACAGCAAACTGTTGGTGACAGACATTGTTCTTCGTGTGCCCTGAGCTTTCTCCATCCTCCAGGTGTAGGCCTGTCTCCAATGATCCCTGCTTAGAAACCTTCCCAGTTTTCAAGAGAACATTGCTCTCAAATCTAAGAGGACTCTAAAAAAAGTCCTCCATATTCCCCTTTCTTCTAATGGTCCCTCATCTTCCTAAACAATTTGGCTCCTTACTGTTCAGCTGCATCAACCTGGGATAAATCAGTTGCTTGTCACATGATCCAAAATCACTCCTGCAACTCTCTCTTTTCTATTTGGACATCCATATAAAGTCTCTGAGTTTATTGAGCTCTCAGCTTATCTGCCTTTCTGGCTTCTAGCTGGACCCCTTTGCTGAATGTGAACTGGTGATCCATTCCATCCCATTGCTGCTCGTTTCCTCCTTCTCGCCTCTGTGCCCATGGATCAGTGCCCCTGCTCCCTAGAGATGCCAGTCATGAAACTTGGCCTTCACTGAGCAGTGCTCCCTCACTTGCTTCTGCACTCTCAGGTCTCCGTGGTGTTAGAAGTCTGCTGTATCCATCACCTCCTCTTGATTAGGGCTGTGGATCATCTGCTGCCTAATCCCATTGCTCGTCCTTCCTTTGTCTTCCAAAGATATTTCTCCCACTTATAGTTACAGACACTATTTCTTCCAGTCCCAAGACTATTGATTGATCCTGTGTTACATCCTTTCTTTATACCATTTGTGTCCAACTGCAGCTCATCTTTGCAGCTGCATCCCTTCCTGTTCTCACCTTGTGGTTTACCAGGAGTTTTACTCTTTGGAGTCCCAGTCCTAGCTCATGGCCCAGCCACCTCCTGCTTCACAGGCTCCATAGGAGCAGCTGTCCTCAACCCGTTAGTGAGCACTTGGCTACAAAACCCGTGCTTCATCTTCATCTCCTTAGTCTGTCAGGCTGACACCTTCAGCCATGCATTATTATGGGGAGAAGGAGTCTAGTTCTGATTTATGCAAACTTGTGTCACTTGTGTTTGGCCAGAACATCACTCAAACGTCTCAGCCCTTACCGCTGCATTCTCTACATCACAGATGAGCCACATTTTTAAGGCTTGCTGTTTACAAGCTGTCACTTCTCACTGTCTATCAAAGAGCTGCCTCCCCACTCTAATGATGACAGCCTGCAAGACCTTCTTGTTAGATTTCCCAATAAACCAGCCTTCCTCAAATGCCTGCCATGTGTTCCAGGCTGCTCCTACCCACTTTTGGGACCCGTTACACATGGACCTCCTGTTCTGTGCAGGAACATAGAGGAAAAAAAGAAGGGCACAAACTTTTTTTCTAGTTTCACGTCAATTTGTAGGAAATGAAGCCTGTAAACTTACAAATCAAACATTTGCAAGTGGAGGATTGAGTACTACTACAGACCAAATCAAAATTTGGAGCAGAAACTTGGGGGGATAGATGTTAGTCCAGGAAAGTTTTGTGACTTTTCCTTGACAGAAGAAAAACTCTGCTGTGAGCACTGAAATGTCTCTATCAAGGAGTACTTTCTGAGTGCTTGAAGCATCATATGTTGCGTGAGGCAGCATGTGACACCTCTGCCCTCTATGGGTCTGGAGTGGCACATTTTGTGTCTGCAACAAGACCTGAACACTTCAACTCTACTGCAGCCTGAACTCTACAACTATTATATAACAAAGGAAAACTCTCCTTCAAGCCAGTGTAAACATCCTGATCTCAATTAGGTCTTTGCCCTGATGATGCAGATGTCTGCATGATTATGAGTCTCTAAGAAACAAGAGAAGTGGTCTCTGTAGGGATGCAAAAAATATTCTTCAGGCTTATGTAAAATCACATTTAAAAAAATAAGATCTTGGCAAGTAATTTTGGGATTATGTAGGTTGCTGGCATAGCCCCGAAAAAGTGTGAGGTACTGTGAATAGCAGAGAGCAGTTCTGCAGCCCAGTGTTGTCTTGTTTTACTCTTTGATGCTGAAGGGTCTAAATACCTACAAATTCATACTTTTGCATAGGGGTGACAGATGGTGTATACATCGAGATGGTAATGAGTCCTAGCTTATTTCCTGTCACAGGAATACACCAGTTCCCCAGGGGAAGGTGGCCACAGAGCCATTCCCTGTACCACTGTGTGTTTCTGTGCCTTTCATCCCACTACCAAAGTGGAACAGACCTTCTGATTTAGCAGTGTTGTGATCTCTGCACACGCTGTGTCGTTGTAGGCAGACATTTAAGGCACAGCTATCAGAGCAGCATCAGATGATGACATTAAAGAACTGCACCACAGAGAGAAGAGGAGGAAATACATCTTTTTCTGACTGGCAAAGACTTTCAAAGGTGATTAGTAATTAACAGCTTAGTGAGAAATTCTCCTTGTTTACTTCAATCATGATCCCAGAAGTACTGGGCTGTAGAGATGCCAGTACCTGCATCTCTTGGGGGCTCCACCTGTATATTTTTTCCTGACAAGGTGCAAACAACTGTTATAATTCTTGTCAGTCAATAACTCAATCTCAGTACTTGTCTGAGGTTGTTCAGTTTCAGCTCCTGCAGTATCCTCCCACTGCAAATAGGGGCCTTTGCTTCTTGCATCAACATTAGCTGCATACAAGGCCATATTTAAACGTAATACAAAAGAGTGGAGATGGAGAAAAGGGTCTGTTTGGGTAAAGCTGAGGAAGCACTGTATTTCTTTAAAATTTGAAGCCTCTGCTGGTGTAATTGAAATGCACTGAATGTCAAACTCCAGGAGGCAAAGTCAGAAGAGGCAGAAGTCAGTGACAGATCACACTCACGGAATCACCTCGGTTCATCTTTCTCCAGTTCAGGTGCTGTGGAGTCTCCAACTACACGGACTGGTTTGAAGTGTACAACACAACCCGGGTGCCAGACTCCTGCTGCTTAGAATTCAGTGAGAACTGTGGCCTCCATTCCCCAGGGACCTGGTGGAAAGCGGTGAGTAGCTCTGCAGCACACAGCAGCAGCTGCCTTGCAGCCCAGGTGAAGGGCAGGCAGGTAGTCAGATGATAAGCTGTGCACCTCATGCATCTGTCCTAATTCACCTTTCATCAGGTGCTTCCAGAAGGCTCCTGTTGAGCTGTGGCCTTTGACCTCCAATGAAACCCCCTATTTAGTTATTTTTATGAGCTTGGTTTCCTTTCACTCTAAGCTCTAAGGCTCTAAGCTGTTGTTTCACATTGCAGACAGGTCCATTCCAGCACTGATCCCAGCACAGACTAGTGACATCTAGCTAGGAAAAGGCAGGAATGTCCTTTTTAGTGTCCCACCTGCTGGGATCAGGTAGCAGTAAAGGCAAATGGTTCATGCACACACAGGCCCTGGAGTAGCAGCCCAGTTTATTACAGCCCAGGCAGTCCTGAGGCAAGGGGACTGTGAGGGCCTTGAGCACTCTTCTCCCACCAGGAGCTCTCATTCAGGGGCTTCCACTGCACAGGAGAGTGGGAACTGTTCCACTGAGTTGCCAGCAGCATTTTTTCCTTGAGTTTCTCCACTTGCCTGTAATCAAATTCAAAACTCCATGGGATAATTTCCCTACAATGGCCTCAGCAAGATCTTTCTGGAACAGATAGTCAGAGCCTAAATATGTCTCTGAAATTAGCACAGCAATTCTTTGTGCTAATTAAGGGTAGTGCAATTACACAGGAGGGGTGTGGAGTAAGGCCACCTGATGAAGTGGAATTACAGCTAAGTTTTGCTGGTTCTAATGATTTGTGAAGACAATGAGTAAAGCTCTTTTGGCCACTTTCTAGTGAGATTTCATGTGCATGGATTTGTACTCACAGAGGCTGAGTTCACATCAAACACAGCTTCCTTATACTTCTTGAGTAGCTCCAGGTAATTTTTTTAATTTTAGGACTGAAAAGTTCTTCTTCTATTTTATTCAGGGTAGCAAGAAAATCAGTGCAGGTTAACCCTCTGGCTTCTGATAGGCATTTATAGTTCTTCAAAAATGTGAAAGCCCCTAACTGAAGGATAAATGATTCTTGGCCATGAACATTTACAAGACAGGGGGGCACTGTTTTTGCATAAAGTTGTCTTACAGACATTATTATTTAAAGAAAGGTTTCACTTGGGCCAATTCCACCCTGCCCAAAACTGGACCAGTAAAAAACAGCTACAGCTACTGGAGCATTTAAAGCAGGAAGAAAATAATGGAGAAGTGCCCACAGTGCAGTTTGAAATGGAGGAGAATGGTGTGAAATGGGCCCCTGTGCAGCAGGAGCAGCTACTGAGCCATTTGCGCTGAGGCTGTTGGGTTTCATGTGTCTGTATGTATTATAACAATGGTTTATTTCCCTGAAACATGGAGAAAATGAAAGCCTCCTTGTAAGGTTCTAACTGTTTGTGGTTGGGTTTTAGAGGGCAAAGAGGACCCAAACCCAGTGTTTGTTTATTTGTTATAGTTTAACTCCAGCTGGCTACTAAGCCCCACACAGCTGCCCGCTCCCTTTCCCACCAGTGAGATCAAGGGGAGAAGCAGAAAAGTGGGTTGAGATACAGACAGTTCAGTAGGGAAGCCAAAAACCATGCTCTGTGTAAGCCCTGCTCAATGATAACAAAAATATCTCCAGATTATCAACCTTGTGTTCAGGACAAATCCAAGACACAGCCCCATACCCACCACTGTGAAGAGAATTAACTCTACCCCAGCCAAAACCAGCAGAGTATTTTTAGTTACTGGCTGAATTTATATGCAGTGCTCATGCAGCATTTTGGAGGTGCACTTTTTGTCTCACTGGGATTAGTACTCCATGTTCAAGCTTCAGCCCAAAAATACATTGTAGTTGCTCCAGCACTGAAATGACAATCCAGGCTACCTAGCAGCTAGGTCAGATTAATTTTTTTCTCTGGCTGTACATTCCCAGGAGAGTAGAGCTGTATTTATGGCTAATACAATATTCTTGGTGTGTTTGTTTGGTTTTTTTTTAGCCTTGCTATGAAACTGTGAAAGTATGGCTCCAGGAAAACTTACTGGCAGTGGGAATCTTTGGATTGTGCACAGCTATGGTGCAGGTACAGTTTGATATCAATTTTCAAATCCTAACTAATTCTAACTAACTAACTAACCATAGGTTCAGATATATACTCTGCTCAAGCAGGTTTTAAATCTTGCAGAATCTTCCTCTACCATCATCCAAAATTATTAAGTACTTTGTGTTTTACTTCAGTTAAAATACTGTGTACACGGCACAGAACTAGGAATACTGCACAGCTGGCACTTTATCAAGTGGTTTATCTAAGACTGCAACTGGACTTGGGAGGGGAGACTGGACTCCAGACACCTAGTTAGGGTGGGATGAACTGCCTTTAGGGTGCCTGTATTTGTCCAGTTATTCTCCAGAGAGAACTTAGGCTAAATATCCAACTTGAACACAGTCTGGAGGCAGCTTAAGTCTTCAACCTCATCGCCGGGGTAAATTACAAATCAAGATGTGGTGCCCATTAGTCAACCCTGACAATAAACCTGTGCTCCCTTGCTATTAATGGCAGAGAAACTCAGTAGGTATGATTGGCATAGACTTGCCTATCAGATTTTTGAGTTGCAGTTCTTTACACTGTGACTTTGGTCAGAGAATAATCTGTTGTCCACCACTTTGTCTTTTACATGCCTGTGCCTCTAATCCAGCCTGCTGTGGTTGTGCCAGACTAAGCACCAGTGGCACAGCCTGAGGACACACAGGTGAAAGCTGTGCTGCAGCTCAGGCTGGTTCAAAGTCCCTTTCCTAAATTCAGTGAAGATCTGGCTTTAGTTTCCAGCTCCCCCTCTCACACTCAACATGCAAACACAAAGGAGGGCATTGCTAAGCTAATTAACACCATGTAACTGCAGATTAACCCATGGCTGTTTGGTTTGGTTGTTTTTCTTTTTTTAATTTTTCCTGGTATGCCACTAGCAGCAGCAAGAGAGAGCCTGGGATCAGTATTCTACTCACATTCCCACTAATGACAGATTAGGCAGAATGGCACATATCTTCCTCTTTCATATGTCATGTATTGGCTGCAGCTTATTAATGCAAATGCATGACGCCTCACAGGCCCAAATTGAGTGGAGTTTGGGGTTTGTTCCAGTATAGTAAGCAGATATGCTCAGAGAAAAAAGCACAAGATCATATGGCAGACAGACAATTTATGACTGTTGTTAATATATTACCATAATTTAAAAAACCAAACCAGGTTTTGAGCATCCATTCAGCATTTAGAGTACCTTTAAAGGACACACAAAAAAATCCCCAGCAGCCCATGGTCAGAGTCCTTCTCATCAATACCCTGAATTTAATAAAGTTCTAAGACAATATTATCTTTCTGATAGAAAGACATTGCTAGTTTGCATGGAAGGAAACACTTCAGACAATTTAAGAATGCAATTTCATATTCCTAGTAAATGCTGTGCAATGCAGGGAAAACACTTCAGAACACAACTGATTTTTACTCTGCCTTCCAGCCGCCTGGTGTAATTGAATCTACCTGATGACAAAAGTTTCTGTACACTGTCACATAAATGAGCTGGGCTCCCTCTCTTGCTGCTGTTCCAGTTTTGTTCTGGCCCAAGGCATGTGACAGTTTTTCATGTTAAGCATCTTAGAGAATCACATGGTGACATAATTTGAAGGACATACAGCACAAGCAACAGAAGAATCTTCCTCAGTTGTGCATGCTTCAAATTATAAACCAAGTTCAGCCACCACTGTTTTGTTATGTAGCTGTCCCCAAAGGTGTTCCATTGCCAGGAAGCAGAAGGCAGAGATGAGAGATATTTCCAAAAGGCCAGTGCTTGCTATAAACAGCACACCAAAACCTAATAATCTGATTTCACTGTGGAAGAGTGAGACATGAGGAGGATTAACAACCTTATAACCATTTTTTTCTTCATAAATATAATAGTGTGTGTGTATTCATATATTCTTTCAAAGTACTCATTAACAGGAACTATTACTCATGTAAAGACCACATTTGAAGTGGTCAAATTAAGTGCTTAAAACAGAATTCATACCCTGAAATTTTCTACCCGGCAGACCTTCATTTCAGTGACAACTCTTACAGTGGTGTTGCAAAGGGAAAGTAACAAGCACTTAGTACATTCAGATGGAAGGAAAATAAGGCTCTCTCCCCCATCCCCTTTTAATGAAGTAATCTACCAGAGGCAGCACAATAGGTCAGTGCTTGGCTGGGAGAAGAAGCCCCACCTCCCCGCTGCTTCTCTTGAATAGGCTGAGTAGAAAAACACATCCATTGTTGATGAGGCGTTGATGGCCATGATTAATGCATGTTGGGTCTCCAGTGATTCCCCCACAGGGACCTGTGCTCACACACACTTGGAAAAGTAAAGTACAGTCAAGTAAACCACAGCATCCATAGGGTCAGGGATTAACCCCATGTCTTTCAAAACAACAGCTGCAGGGACACCCACACAATACCCACACAGCTGTGGATTGCTACTATAAAATATTTTCAAGCAAAAGGCATCCAAATTTTTTTCAGTGTACCTCTTCCCAGTATCTAGTGGCTGCTCTTGATGGAGAAATCAGGTCTCCCCTGCTCTCACTGTTCATTCTGTAAGACAGCAGTGCAGATAAGGACAAAAGGCAGACAGACTCTAGGAAAAGAACAAGGACATGAACAGGCAGGAAAAGCAGTATGTCCAGTGTGTGAACAAAACTAGTGTCATGCCTTTCTCTTTTTCTCTTGTTGTTTAGGGTTTTTTTAGTTACTGACAAACCATTGTTTGTTGTTTCTTTTCTCTTAGATTCTCGGACTCACCTTTGCAATGACCATGTATTGTCAGGTAGTCAAGGCAGACACCTACTGTGCATAGATACCATTCCCAATCTTTCTGCTTCTCCTCCAAAGGACACAGGAGAAATCTCCTTCATGCTCATTCATCTGACCTTTTTTCCCCCGCCTTTGTACTATAAACTGTGTATAATGCTATCTTTCTGAAGATTTTGTGAATCACCCCACCTTACTGAAGGAGGAAGAAAAGAAAGTCAGTACTTGAACTGGCACAGGTAAGAAGCAGCCTTGTCTTTAAGCAGAGGAAAACCAAAAAAGCAATGGTTCCTTTTCCATGGCCTGTGGCAAGGCAAGAGAGGCTGCTTACAAGGGGCTGACTGCAAACCCACGTTAGGAAAAGATGGCACTGAGGCAACCTCTGCAAAAGCTGCCAGGCTGCCTTCCCGCATTTCCCAGGCTGGAAGAGAGGACGTAGAAAAGAAATGTTCTTCAGCAAGAAGGTACAGAGTAGGTAGCACTGAATGCAATTGTAATTTTACTACAGTTTGCACACAGCTAAAATCAAGATCAAGCAGCCCTGCCTCCAAGTGTCTCAAGATGATTTTGTAGCCAGGAGAGGATCATCTTCAGAAATACATTGCTTTAAAGGAGTATTTTTAATCTTATGCGCTGCAACGTCAGGCTTTTAATCAGAATCTGGACAGTGAGATCCTGGCTGTTAATGGAAAACAATATTGGACATTGCCTCACTTCCTAATTGCCAGTGACATACAGATGGTTGACTGCATATGTTATATATATTACATTCATAAACACATACTTTTCTGAAAGGAGGTGAAAATACCCAGCATCTAACCTCAGAAAGGGGAAACCTTTCTATCCTATTTTACATTCCAACTGAAATAACCAAGTATTATTTCTTGTACAAGGCACTATCACTTATACCTCTGGGAAACAAGTAATTACTTTCAGCTGTATCTTCATTTCAGTAAACAACTTGTGAGTGGGCTCTCTCTGTCAGTCTACTATGGTTTTATTTTTTTTACCATCCCTGCTTCAAGTAAGTCTGCCAAAAAATATCACTCATTTCCACGCTTGAAGATGTGTACGAAGCTGTCAGCTGTTCCTTCCCTGAAATGTCACCATTTCATTAATTTACTTTGGGATAACATCATCTGCAGGTATGATAGAGTTCCTTGCTGAGGAAAAATCTTTCGCACATTGCTCATTTTTCTGAGAGTTATTAAGGCTTCAGATGCTTTTATGCTTAGCTTTTTTTTTTCCTCCTAGCTGCACACTGACAACAGCCAAGACACATCAGTCTCTGTTAGAACTGGAGTCACTTCTCAGTGCTCTTTTTCAGATGCATTTTGCTTCACCTAGCTGCTGGTTAGAATATAATCCACACTTCCTGGAATATCACAGAATCACAGAAATTTGCAGAAAACAAAACCATAGCTTTCCTTAACCGGGGAACAGCCACTCATTGACAACTGAAGTAATTGATGTAGTACCCTCCTATGCACATCTTCTGCTGATGAGGTTAAAAATCAGATGTGTCCTATTGTTGAAACAAATAATTCCCTGCCAGCAAACAGCTCCAGGTAGTAGTGCATGTGTGCCAGGGAGAAGCTGAAGCAACCCAGGGAAAGGACACAGCAGGGAACAGGCACACAGAGCAATGCAGAGGTCCTGCTCCCTTCAGTGAGCATTTGAGGAGCTCTCAGCCACTGTCACTTAGAGCAGAGAGCTGACCATGGATCTGTGTTTTCCCAGGAAGCTGAGCACAGCCATTCCTGCAGACTGGAAACATGCATCAAGCTCATAGAGGAAGTTACCCTGCTTACAACAGCAGGTCTCAGCTCGGGGTGACATTTTGCATGCTTTGATTTAAAGGCAATTTCCAGCACAAAGCTGCACTTGCCAACCCACAGCCTATTGGACAATCTCCTTTACACCCATAACTAACCCTCTTCTGGACCTACATTTGACAGATTCACTCTCACTTGTTAGATTTGGGGTTTTTTGGTCTCTTTGCTGATTTCCTGCAGTCTTCTCACTCTCAGGCATGAGCTATTCCATATTTTCTGGGAAATTGCTTAGGACAGTCTGGTGTTTAAAGGAGCAATTATCTTCCAAACTGTTACCCCCATGGGGCATTTAGCTGTGCAGGCTAAGGTAGAAGTAATGTATTACTTGTGTGCATTTTATATAGCTTCCCAACCACTATCACAGCAACCTCCCCACCACTAAAGGATTTTACTGCCATGCAAACAAGCCCCAACAAAGCCAAGCTGAGCAAGTAGCCCACACACAGGTGCCCTGTACTCCAAGCAAGAGGCTCACTCGATGTGTTGCAGTCACCACAGCCTCCATGCTCTCTGCTTCTTGAGCCCAGGCTGACCTGCAGACTGTCCTGCTCTGCAAAAGATGGTGTAAGTTTGTTCCTTCCCTCTCTCTACTCTGTTCTTTTCCTAACCTGCACAGACACAGTTCCAGGTTAGCTGTACTGTTAGTTCTTGCCTTGGTTTATAGTTTGTACACAGGGGTGCTTCTGCTGACAACTCCGAGTTTCTACCACTGAAAAGCAGCATGACAGAGTGATGAATACATTCATAAAACATTGATTTTTTTTTTTTTTGAGACAGATAAAAGGTAGACAAGTCTATTTGTAGTGATCCCTGCCATTAAAAATTAACACAGAGACAGCAGGCTGATGATGGTTCAGTTGATGGGAGCAAACCATTGTGCAGAACTCCCACAGAGTGCAACTCTCATCAATTTGCTTGATGCTGGTGTAGGGAAAAGAGAGATCACAAACCCCTCTCCTGTGAGACTCACAGTAATATGTGCTGAGCTCTTAGTGAACGCTTCTAGACTTCAGCTAAAGCTTCAGTGGAAACAAAATATGAGAAGCAGACTGGAGACAAGTCACATTTTGTGGTTTCCTCAAATCATTTTCCACAGTTTAGGTGTCTTTACAAGATAAACTGCCTAGGTTTTCAAAAACAAGTACCTAAAGGGAGTATAAGCAACACTCACTTTGTAAATCCCAGTCACTGTAACAAAAAACCAAACCAAAACAAAAACCACAAACAAACCAAAAAAAACCCCAACCAGACAAACAAAAAAACCCCACCAGATCACATGCTGCTGCTAGTAATTCTTTTTTAAATACTATCCTTCCACTACCAACTGAGATGCTACTGCAACTTGTTCATAATTTGAGCTGGACTATTTTGTATATTTGATGTTATTAACTCTCTCCACACAGACCAAACAGCTGTTACTGTGCTTACAGCATTAGCAGCACAATCCAATTTCATACCTCTGAACACACTGCATATAACAAGCCTCAGACTTACCATATTTTCTTAAGAGCACTACATCCTTTCTCTGTTGACAAGGTCAGAAGATTTGTGATGTGTAATAGCAACAGTCTTTAAAAAAAAACAACAACAACAAAAACCCAACAAAAAGCCAAAAAAAGTTCCATTTTACACATAAAACTTCACATTAAACTGGTTGATTATATATAAGTAACCTGTAGTACACAATATCCATTTGAAAGGCTGCTGATATTGAATGCAGGCAGAGCAACACAGAAGTCATTCCAATTGCTTCTATTAGTGTCTTGTCACTTTTAGTAAAGCCTTTTATATTATTGTGACTTCTTATCTTTAAACATGAAGGAGGACTCAATACATTTAAATTAAAGACAGAGACAAAGGCAATAAAGGAACGCTCCCAATTTATTCTCATGGCTGTTTCTGCTTAATAACAAGATATGAAGGCACAGGGCATATGGCTGACCCTACTGAATTCAGCAGCATCAGGATTTAGCTTTTTAGATTCAGTCCAATATACTTTTGGCTTTCCATCTTCCCAATTAAAAAACAAAACAACAAAAACCACAAAACATATATTTAATAGAATATGGTTTATTTTCATGTACTGTCACTAGCAGCCAAATCTTATTACTTGTACAACAGAATTACTTAGCTCCTCATCATAGAGTGCACAATCACTGAAATTCACTTTGGTCTTCCCCCTCAAATCAAACAAACTCATAAAGGTTTATTCTTTGATCGATAATTAGCATTTAAATGCAGCATTGTAGGATTTATAATATGGAGAGGAAGAAACTTCACAGAGGCTGTAAAAATACTCTGTCTTGCATCAGCAATAGGGCTGCTAAGGGAATCCACCCAAAGCCTCACTTCTCCCCAGGGTAGGACAGGAGGTTGTCAGCTTGGACAAAGTCACAGCCTTTACCCCTTGGCTCTGGTGTTGTGCTACAAATGTGGCACCAAAGGTAAGCAACAGAAATCAGCACTTGATTGTGGCATTTATTTTAAACCCAGACTCTTTATTTACTCTAATTTATCTGCAAGAATTGCTAAGTGTAAGTGATCTACATAGATACTGAGTTAGACAGTTAGAAAACACATTGGGACTTGCCATGGGAAGTCTTGTTGGGATTCCATTGTGAATTCTCCTCCCTTGTCACTGGTTTCTTACCACAGTGGGCAGGTCTCCTCTGTTCTTTGGATTTTGTTGCTGCAATTATAATGGTACATTTTTGTGCATTCATATAAGGAACAAAATTTAAAATATACATTTTATTTTTTAAAAGTTATTAAATATTCTTTAAGGTTTACAACAGAATGTCTTTTGTATTCTTTATAAGCAACTGCACTACAAGCTAAATGGTGATTCTATACAAACCCAAAGATGTGTGTGTGTGCAAGTGCACACACACACATACTGTATGCAATTTAACAAAACCCTACAGTGTTCTACTTCGTTGCCATTTCTCATTACCTTTGATTTGACCTATCCTTCCTTACAAATTTGTTTTTACTATTATTATTTAAGTGGCTTACCTATTTTCAGGTAAATTTACACCCCTCTTTCCTCTTAAGGGCGGGCAACCTGAAATTATGTGGTAGTCGATAACAATTCAGAAACTACTTGGTTTAGTGTTAAAAAATACTCAGACCCCAACCAAATTATTTTGTGTTCACAACTTGTCTGTTACTGATAACTTTGAAATAAAAGGACTTCTCTTTTTCTGAGGTAGTTGCTTACATTCAAAAATTACATAGAAAAACTTGAAAAAATAACACCAGAATGTTTTTAAATTGAACAACTAGGAACTTGTATTGTGTCAGATCAGAAGAATGTCTGGTTAGCCAAGTACATTATCTGCTATCATGTCTAACACTGCCTTTTCTTAATAGAATTTGTTGTACCCTACAGGTCAAACAGCTTCACAGGTGAAATTGCTTCTAAACTCTGTATTCTGAACAACACCACAGGTGTACTGTTGAAATTGTAATGGGAGAAGTAGAGACCCAGAAGTTTTAGAGGTTGTTGCATGAAGCATCGTAAGGGATAACCCTCACCTTTGGTGGAAGTTTCTTACAGCTCCCTCAGTTTAGGAGAGATGTTTATATTACTTGATTTGTCTTCATCTCATTAAGTGCACCACTAGATGGTCTCATCAGCCACATCAATCTTTAATCCCTTTCTGACTTTGTGAAACTTTACACTTCAGTCTTGCAGTATAGCAGTGAATTTCACAATTTCTTCATGTTGCATTTAAAAGAATCCTTCTTGCATGGATCTTAACGTGTTACCATTCAATTTCATTTACTCACCATTGGTTCTATACTTTAGAAATGATAACTTAATGATGCTTCCAGAAATATATGGGCTCAGAGCAGCAGTATTACCTTTACAGCTTAATTTGCCTTTCCACTAGAGCTTAGCCCTGGGTAATTGAGTACTCTGTTGATTTTCAGATCCCATTGTTTCAAACAACTAAGCCCAGTGTACCTTCCCCCAGTAACTATCACAGTTGTCTTTGCTTTTGTACTACATGTTGGCATAGACAGAGCTGTTCCTACTTTAATCAACAGCTAGATGAGTATTTCACCTTACATCCTGCTATTTTTCCAAACTACACTTGGCACAGTATCAGGAAGATCTGGAAATATTAGGGCTAGCTGATTATTCTGGCTGTGTAAAGCCAAGTACTTTTCTGTCTGCATGGCAATAATTTTCAAAGAGATTTAAGGGCAGCTTATGAAGCTTCATCCAGTTTTGTCTTGACACAACAAAAGTGCAAAACACAGAGCCCTATGTTTCTATCTTACCATGCTAAAAAGCCCAAACAAATAAGAAATTGTCATTAATAACTCATCTGGCAAATGCCATTTGAAAGGCTGTTTTTCTGAAATCCCATTAGTTGCCTATGGTAGGTCACTTTACCCCAGGCCTTGCTTCCCTGTCTCCCCCTGCAGTAAACTGTTTCCCCATGGAAATATTGTCTGTTCACTAGAAATCCTGTGGTTTGTTGACCTGCAAGAAGAGCTCAGTTTACATTCCTCCCTCCAACAGCCAGAAAACATTCACTACCAAATCCACACCAGTGCGTGTTAGACAGCTAAACAGAAGTTCCATATCTCAGGATGAGGGTTTTTAATGAAGAAAGAGCTGATCAGTTGAATGGATTTTTCAAACAAGTCCGTGGTATCTTTTATGCAGAAATCATTTAGGCAGAACAGAACATTTTGTTACTACAGAATTGCTTAACAGAGTAATCCCTGTACTTGCAATTAAAGAATAATTTGAAGGGATGGGATAATTATCCACTATAAACTTCCCCTTATATTCCCATGGCACTGCTATTACAGAGTATAGTTCAAATCACAGGCAACAAAATACAGCATGTAACTGTATATAGTTAAACACATAGAAAACAAAACTCTATAGAAAGCAAAGTAAAGCATAAAAAACTCCTAACTGTTAATGTGTATTGCTTATGCATCTGTGTCTCATAGGGACAGTGCCAAGAGTTTCAGGTGTAAAGCATTCATCCTGAAGATTAACTAAAAATTACTGGAGAAATACAGGGATTTCAGGAACTGGTTTCTCAAAGTCTATTCAGATGCACCTCATCATCTCCCTCCTCTACAAATGCCATTCTTTGGCCCTAAAGCTTAAGTCCATCACTGCTCCAGCCCTTCCACCTCTACCATTTAAATCTGCTGTTCTGCACACAAAAATACATGGTCAGTCACAGTCCCAGTCTGTCAAATGTGGAGGGGATTCAGTTGTTTGACTGTATAAATTTTATGGCAAGACATGTTATGTGGCGTTACAAAATTCAGGTTTGATACTGATTTAGGAGACCACAGTCTCTACAGAACAGAGCAGAATAAGTGTGTGACCAAGTAATTCATGCAGCCTGGTTCTGGACCTATATAGTGACTGAATCTGAGTTGCTCTTCATGTCCTTAGTTCCTTGATGCAAGCCTGCAAATGGTTAGACAAGTGCTGTTAGCAAGCAGAACTGTCACTGGCTGTTTAGCCTGCTCCAGACAGACTAATGCTGCAGGGAGTCTTTTTCCATTTTTTTTTAACCCACTTTACCTTGGAAACTTGTTCAGTGTTTTTGTATCAGCCACAGATGCAATTAACGGATTCTGATATTCTATCTCAGCTTGAATAATAAGCACACAGGATATTGAGGTTAAAAGATGCCTCATCTTAGAAATGATGTGTTTGTTGTTCTTTTGAAATGCTCACCTGAACCCACACACTCTTAAGGTGACTGGGGCAGCATATGCCTCCCCACAGTTTGTACTGTGGCAGCCCAACTGTCCAAGATAAATTCTATTAAAAAAAAGTGTAAAAGTGTGTTTGTGTAATTCTCAGTTCTTTCATTTTGAGGCTGTCATTTCTCAAGGAACAAACCCTCTCCCTCCCTTAAGAGAGTTGGAGCTATTTGCAAGCTCAATTAGGATGAAGCATTTGCAAATACTCCAGGAAAAGAGCACTCCTGCATGGTGCTGATTCTAATGCTTTTTTGGAAGCCCACCTCACTCCATAATCCAACACCAGGTTTCTTATCACAAAGTCACCAAAAGCTTTGTTATAACCTCAGAACACCACACAGCCTCCCTCCTTCCCTCCCCACCCAGCCCCCTGTGTTAATTTCATTTGAAAGCCAAGCTGGCATTAGTTGAACAGGGAGGCTGTGTGGAAGTACAAATCAAGCTCTTTGGGTAAATTCTTCATGCTGTAAGCTCAGCTGCAGGAACTGGACACACAAATAAGATAGAAACAGTAATATATCCCCCTAGAAGCCAGAGGTACTTTGATTATCCTGGTGAGCAGCTAAGTTACGGTGTCTCAAGGGCAGAGTTGCCTCATGACTGAAAACAATCCTACTTTTGGGGGAAGGACAGAAATTGTGAACTCAGACCTGTGCACAACGGAAGGAACTATGGATTTGCAAACGCAAACACAAGAGAGTACATAGACTGAATTGATGTGTCATATAATTACTAACTCACTTTCCCAAAACAAAGTAATTCACCAGCTTGGAAGTACAGCTTGTTGTCATGGAACTTGCTTGATATTTGGTGCTAATAAAAATTGAAGTCTTAAATCTTCCTGTGAAGTCCGTGCATTGAAGTTCTTCCCTATTAAACACCTTCTTATTCCTGACTGTGCACCACAGCTGGTTACCCTCACACAAAACATCTTCATTTATCAAAAGGTCCTTTGAAATAAGTGCTCACAGGTTTCAAAGAAGAATTATCACAGGAAAAACTGGCACAATTAAGAGCCTGCCGCAAACCATGCTCTCTTATTCCTGATGGAATCGAGTAAATGTACATTAAAAAAAATCTATGTGCATGTGTTTTTCTCCAAACCAAAATATTTCAGTGCAAGCAGTCTTTTCTGTGGGTGGCACAGGACTCCAATTTATCCAAGTATCTGCACCAGGAAAATGAGGAAGAAAAGGGAAAATAAAAGTGACAGGTATGAAAAAAACAAAAATGAAGATTAAGAGAGAAGTTTGGAAATGGACAAGAGACCTGAGCAGACTGGTTTTCCCCACTGCAAGGTACAAAGATAGAGCAGCATCCTGTGAAACATGTCGTGAGCCCATTTAGAACAGACCCTGTGTCCTGTTCCAACTGCTTTCCTGTTCTCTTCAGACTGCCATCCCATCTATTCCCCTCCAAGGTGCAGCAGGTTCACCAAGCTAATTAATGAAGGACACAGGAATATTCAGATGATGAGCAGCTGTAAAGGGGACAGACATTGATTTCTCTCACATCCTCCAAATTTGAGTTCTTCCAGCCTAGCAGGAGATCAATCCTGGGAGCAGTGGTTTTGAATTTATATGCAATTTAAACATTATTGAAAAATGCTGAGGATGATGAGATACATCTGCAGGTCCTGAGGGAACTGCTGGATAAAGTAGCTGAGCCACTGTGCATCATATTTGAGATGCATAGTAGTGCAGTAGAGTTCCCACTGACTGGAAAAGGGGGAGCCCCCATTTTTATAAAGGGAAAAGCAGGATACTTGGAGAAATACAGGCCCATCAGTCTCACCTCACTGCTCAGCAAAAAAATGGGAAAACATTCCACTCCTGGAAAATATGCTAAGGCACATGGAGAATAAAGATATGTCTGGGGACAGCCAACATGGCTTCACTAAGGGAAAATCATGCCTGAGAAATCCTGTGGCCTTCTCTGATGGGCTTACAGAGGTGGATAAAGGAAGAGTGACTGACATAACCTACCTGGACTTGTACAAAGCTTGACACTGTCCTGCACAACAGCCTTGTCTCTAAACTGGAGAGAGACTGGTGTGATGGATGGAGCACTCAGTGGATAAACAACCACCTGCACGGTCACTATGCAGGTCCAAGAGGAGACCAGTGAAGAGTGGTGCTCCTCCAGTTCCAGGACTGTTGGGACCAGCACTGTTCAACATCTTTGTCAGCAACATGGGCAGTGGGATGGAATCTCCCTCAGCAAGTCTGCAGACACCACCAAGCTGTGAGGTGCAGTCCACATACTGGAGAGAAGGGATGCTGTCCTGAGCTGTTGTGACAGGTAAAAGAATTATAAAAGGTCTCATAAACTCAGGCCTGCTCTATTAAATTAATAGCTGGCCTGTCATCTCTTCTAAGTGCAGTTAAGCAATTTGCAAGTTCCCATGCAAAAACAATCCTGGTATGAAAGGTTCGTTAACACAACAACCTGTTCTTGGTTGAAAAATAAATGCACCTGTGTGAACAGTAAGATCTGTTCCATGAGAACTCATAAAGGAAAAACGTGAACAACCTGAATCTTAGGACGTACACACCAATCACCTTCAGACCA
The DNA here is from genome assembly GCA_024734555.1 of Trochalopteron elliotii. Lineage (NCBI taxonomy): Eukaryota > Metazoa > Chordata > Aves > Passeriformes > Leiothrichidae > Trochalopteron > Trochalopteron elliotii. The sequence continues at coordinate 2,106,705 of JANPWX010000102.1, forward strand.
AAAAATGAAGTAAGAAAACTCCCAGCCAATAGGTGCTGCACACGAGGTCTGTGAAAACTGTATAAAATAAGTGACGTGAATAAAGAATTGGCTTTTCCCGCGTGAAGAAAATGGGGTCTCGGCTAACTCATTACAACAGCTGATGGCCCGAGGCGACCGCGGGAGGTTTGGCCGAGGCGGCCGCGGAAAAGGCGGCGGGGCCGAGCCGGGACCGAGAGACGGAACCCACAGAGCCGGGAACGAGCAGCCCCCAGCGAGAAGGAATTCCAGCGGCGAATACACAAAGCAGCGAAAGGCTCCGGCTGCAGCTCCAGCTCCGGCCGGCCGGGGACGGCCCCAAACACACAGAGACAAAAGCGGCTGCGGAGCGGGACCCGAGCGGGGAGAGCCCGGGGCAGCGGGCGGCGCGGAACAAAGCACAGAAACACTGAAACAAACACAGAAACACACAGAAACAAACACAGAGACAGGAACAAACACAGAAAAACACACAGAAACACGGGAACAAACACAGAGATAGGAACAAACACAGAAACACACACAGGAATAGAGGAACAAACAGAGACACAAGCAGAGCTCCCAGGAAGGCACCGCCCGGGGCAGAGGGAGGCGGGACCGGAAAATGCAGCGCGGCCGCTGAGACGGGGCGGGGGGAGACAGCGGAACGGCCGCCCGTGCCCCGGAAGGTGAAGTTACGCCCCGTGGAAGGGCCGCGGAATATGGAATTACACACTGCGTAGTATGCAAATTACACACAGCGTAGTATGCAAGTTACGTGCTGCGTATTTTGTAAGTTATGCGCTGCGTATTTTGCAAGTTACGCAGTGCATAGTATACAAATTACACGTGTTGCGTAGTATGCAGACCACGCGCCGCACAGTATGCAAATTACGCATCGGGTAGTATGGAAATTAGGCGCGGCGGATTATGCAAATTAGGTGCGGCATCATTTGCAAATCACGCACCACATAGTATGCAAATTACGCGCCGCGTAGTATGCAAAATTAGTCAATACATACTATGCAAATTAAGCAATGAGTGTTATGCAAACTGCGCAATGCGTAGTATGCAAATTACGCGCCATGTAGTATGGAAATTACGCAATCCGTATTATGCAAATTACGCAATGCGTAGTAGGGAATTACTCGTATACGCGCAGTCGAGACCAGCCCGCAAGTTTAACCCCGCCGTACAATCGGGGCATTCTCAGCCTTTTCTGTATTTGTTTTCGGCGTTTCCCCCCCTTTTGCTGTCTGCAGCCTTTAGAGGGTTTTTGTGTTGCCTTTCCGCTCCGCTTTTCTCCCGCGGGTGTTTGGGGCAGGCGGGGATGCAGCAGCCCCGGGAGGGTCCGCTCGGCTCCCGCCGCCCCCGCTGCCCGGTTATTCCAGAGTTCAGGATCTCATCCCTGCGGGTGGGAGAATGGGAACACGACACGGCGGCGTTTGTTGTCTCCTTTCCCCGCAGCGGCTGCGAGGTGGCAGCGCCCGGGGTTCTCTTTCTCTTTCCCCTCCTCTCTTACCCTGCGGGCGGCACAGCCCCCGGCTCCAGTGCGGGGTGGTTTCTGACCGCCTCTGTTTAATAAAGATTTACGTATTGGGTTTGAATGCCTTGAAAACGTGTTGATAGAGGGTTCTTTTAAGTTAATTTTGTTTTCTGACTGAATTCTAATTTTTTACAGTTTTACTGTTGCTGGAGGGATGCAAAGCAGTAAATGCAGTGCCTTATTACCTATCAAAGATTTCAACACAGTCTGATTTCTTTTACAAGAATGTTAACAAATTTGCCAGATGAAATGACACAAAATACAATTGCGAGAAGCTTCTCTGCTGTTCAGCAGTCTGCCAAATTACACGTTATTAAATTCTTTTTCAGTAACCCTGCACTCTAAAAAGTCTAAGTTTCTGTTTCTGTGAAATTTGCAGTTGCCATGGGTTTTTCTCATAACTAAATTACTTGTAAGTTTAATATGGTTGTTGCAACTTTTATGCCTCCAGTACACCATCGTGCTGTTGTTTCTCTTACAGATTGTTCACTTTTTCATTTTCTTTTTGTGTTAATAACAGTAGAATAAGCTACATTTTCTTGTATCTATAACTTTTAAAGGTACTAATTCGCAGCTATGTTTACCTAAAGTCCAGTAATATAATGCTCTGTTACCTTCTGTTAAGTTGAGCAAGGCTAAGTTCTATTAAATTAATTTTGTAAATTTCATGTCTGCTAAGTTTCACTATTATTAAGTTTAGACAATGTTTTGTTCCAGTTTTATATAGATCACAGCTGCATTCAGTATTAATAATGATTAACTTTGAGTTTTCTTAAGTGCACCTTCTGTTTTACTGAGGTAATAACTGAGCTACACGTTTTATTAATAAAAAGTCCTTTTAGGGCAGAGTTCTGTTGAGTTCATTTTGTTAGGCTTTATCACTGTCAAAATTCGTTTATACCAGGTTTGAGTGTTATTCAATGAGTTATAGCTTTTACTGGCAAGTTGTTCAGTGTTTTGTTTTGTTTCATTTTACTGTTATAGATACATGAATGTTTGGAATATATTATCTCAATCTTTTCAGATAGTTGTGACTGATAGATTTTTAGGAGAAAAAGTTATAGATGAAGTAGTAAAAAACCTACCAGCCAACAGGTGTTGCACACAAGGTCTGTGAAAACTGTGTAAAACAAGTGATGTGAATAAAGAATTAGCTTTTCCCACATGAAGAAAATAGAGCCTTGGCTAACTTAACTACAATACTGAGGGGCCTGGACAGGCTGGAGACATGGGCCCATGGGAACCTCAGGAAGTTCAGCAAAGCCACTCTAGTGAGATTCCACCTGCAGTACTGCATCCAGCTCTGGGGCTCCTGACATAAAAAGGACATGGACCTGCTGGAGCAGGTGCAGAGGAGGCCACAAAGATGCTCAGAGGGCTGGAGCAGATCTCCTATGAGGATGAGGCTGAGAGAGTTGGGATTTTCAGGCTGGAGAAGAAATAGGTATTAGAAAAAATTCTTGACTGTGAGGGTGGTGAGGTCCTGGAACGTATTGCTCAGAGGACTTAATGGATGCCCCATCCCTGGAAGGCCAGGCTGAATGGGACTGTGAGCAACCTGATCTAGAGGAAGGCATCCCCAGCTCTTGGCCAAGGGGCTGAAACTAGATAATCTTTAAGGTCCTTTCCAGCCCAAACCATTCTACCGTTTAAAAGAACTCAGCATGTCACAGGTGATCAGTCACAGCTGTTCTGTCACTGTTACAGGGAGCACAGTAGCCTGCAACTGAAAAAGCTTTCTTAGTATCAGTGCAACTACACAGAACACAAGGGTGTTCAGCTACACAGTCAGATCTAGTGCTGAACCACTGAGTACCTGGTGCCTTACGTGCACAAGCAGCTCTGGTGAAGCATTAAGAGAAATTCAGGATAACACTGCCACTCAGTGCTGATGATGCAAGCTTATTTCATTTTCATTTTAATTTAGTGAGCTCTCACTGAAATGAAAAATTCCCTGAAAGCTTTATAGCATGAAGTGAAATGGCAAATTAAATTGAAATTGAGATAATCCCCACAAATGTATACACAACTACAGCAACTCAAAGTCTAGACACTTTTCAGACTGGCAAGTTCGTATAAAAATGAGAAAAAACAATCTCCTATAATTCTCAACCTTTTCAATCTGTCTGAGGACATCCCAGAATGCACCACATTGTGTTTACACTATCATTGCAGTGGGACTACGCAGATCTCTATCAGAGAATGAAGTACCATTGAAATGGGTTACATGAACCCAAAGCACCACAGAATTTCACATACAGGAGTTTAAAAAACCCCTATTTCCTCTGTCTGTTTTATTGAGATCACATATCACAAGTATCCATGTAATTTTCACTTCAGTATTTTCAAATAGCAACATTTGCTTGTTTGAAAGCCTAAGCAAGATCTCTGTTCAAGTAGGAAAGTTGCTCAACTCTGCAATTTTTGTTTCAAGTCTGTGTAAAACTGTTCCTGCAGCAAAAATATAAGTGAAAACCCACAAGGAATCACACTCTGGGTGTACAGATGTACACAGAAGGAATATAAGCCCTAGGAATGAAAGTAGATTTCCCAGTAGGCAAAGTCGAGCTGTAGTTTCAGTTAAGTCTTCAGTGAAATTTTTGAAGCAGAGAATATGATGATTCCCCAGGGAAACTGCACAACCACAATACCTAAGCATATTTAAAGATTATCATTCAGGGCTTTTAAATCGAGCTCTATGTTTCCATTAATCCACTGAGCTGCCAGCCCAATCTCACAGTGGCAGGCTCACTGCTCTCTAACAATTGAGAGCTTATTAAATATTAAGGTCTTAATCTTATGTACTTCTGTTTGACTGAGAAATTCTAAACAGCATGCAGAAGATAAACATTTTTCCACTAATATATATATACACACACACATATATATACAGAGAGAGCAGTATAAGGTAAAGGCCAATGTCCCCAAACTAGCAGAATTGTGTAATAAATCCATTCATTTTAAAGCAGCCCATGTATCCCCACAGTCACATCCCCTTCCAGCTGTTTAGACCCAGCTTTCACAGATTTACCTCTGAAGGACAAAAGTTCACCTCTCTCCTGGCCTTGAAATTCCAGCTTAGGAATTAGAAAGATAATCACAGCAGGATTCACACTACTCTAATAATGCTACACTACAGGTAAAGAGAAAGACAAACAGTTTCAAAGGTAGCAGGACCAGCAGCATGTCTGGTGCTTGATCTCTCTGACTTTCCATTCCATTATTTTTAAAAGCATTCAGCTAAGATTGCTTTTGCTTAAAAATTAGGCTGAAATGCATAAGCTGGATTTCCTGAAAAATCGTTTTCTGCTTAACAGGGACAGGGGCCATCTTGTCAAATGCTTCACTTTCCTCTTGTATTTCAGAAGGATCACTTTAGATCCAGAACAACTTGGGGTGGGTTGGGAGAAACCAGGAAAGCTTTTAGTTGATATTTTTAGATTTTCATTCTGTTAAGGCTTTCCACTAGACCCAACAGTAAAAGAGAGGGCGACTGGGAGAACGGCCAGCAGCAAATGAGGGTTCTGTTTCAGGAAAGGAGTCAGGGAGTACCCACAGGGTGCTGAAATGCCACTTGCCTCTTACACAGAAGATGTCATGCAAGCAGTGCTGCCCCCTGAACCAGGCCTGTGAGATCACATGGACTGTGGCTTGTTACACTGTCTGTGGAAACGAGACTTGCCCAGATTACAGAATTCTTTTGGTTTCTTTCTCTGCACCTTTCTGTTCAACCCAAGCTTTCTGCTGGAACCAGACCTGCTCCTCTTCTCACAGCATCACCTTCCCCTGTGGGCTGGCACACTGAAACCTGTTAGGCATCAGAGCCACATCAGCTTCTCTCCAAACCTGAATTTCCCTTTCTAGCCAAGTTCAGATATCAAGCAATGGCCAAGCATTACACCACATGAGAAAAATGTAGATCTTGCCAAAAAATGAAAGAAATAAGGAGCTTAGATTCTGTTTGTATACATGCAAACACAGAGATGAATCAAAACTAGAATAGTGGAATGAGTGCTGAGGTAATACACATGAAGCAAAACACCAAGCAGCTGCCTGAGGCTCTGTCAGCAGGGACCTCAGCTGGAGGTGGACCCCCTGTCCTGCTCTATGCCAGTGGACACCAGTCTGACATGGGCACATGGGCAGTGTCACTCCCATTACAACAGTTACACGTGGGCCCAAGACAGTAGTTGCAAAACCAATATACTCACAAAAATTTCCCATTATTTTATCAGGTCTTAAAATGCAAACTACCATTTGAATACATTTTGGCCAGAGGTTTAGTTGAGACTCAGACTCATGATTCCCTGACTTATGGTATCTACAGAGCCATTAGTATGGGACAAAGTATTTTCAGTTCCTGATATCCACAAATAACGTTTCAGAAAAGCAATTCCTGCAGTTAGTGCAATAAAGTAAGGAGGTACTGAGGGCTAGCAAACACATAAGGCTTCAAACCCCCTGGAATAGATAACACAGCATGCAGAATTATGTAAGTCATTTTGTACTGCAAGTCAATCCCTTTATTAAAAGGGGATTACAACAATCACAGCATTTGGTGTCATTCACACACACACAACCCATGTATTAACTCCTGAATATGCAAAACTCTATTTGGTGATCTGCAGCTGCAGTCTGCTTGTCCTGTCTCCCATTCCCCCTCCCCCAAGCTTTTTACCTACAAGAATGTCAGTAGTTCAGATTTAAATTTCTAAAGGAATGGGGGGGTTTAACATTTATCCAGAACTCTGTCAGTGTTTGTCCTTCCTCCACTAGTGGCCCATATGGCCAGAAAATTGTAAGGTCTCCAGTGAGACAAAGGTTAAAATAAATAAATAATATTCAAACACCTTTGTAAGACCTACAGGCCGGTCCTTGAAACAATATGGTTTTGATAATGAAATGTTCTTCCACTTATTAAGAGGGGTTTTTTTTCTGTCAACTACTTTGGTTTGTTCATGCTCTGTTCCATACTTGAACACCTATTATACAAAGACAGTCTTTAGAAATACTAACTACACATGCTTACAAATGCTTCTTTATGTAAAAGTTACAAAACCAAAACATAGAATCATTTTAATGGACAAAACACTTGAGGTGCAAAATAGCTTGAAGAAAAATAATGTGTTACTTAGGCAAGCACAGGAAGGAATTATTCTGATAATCTGCAGAACAATCCATGACTCGTTAAATAAAAATAAGCTTTTCAGCTTCTTTCTAAATAAATTCTTTTATAATCTTGTCTCTTTATAAGTAAGCAAAGTTTTCCTTCCCATAAATTCTATTCCAATAATAATGGCAAAAGACTGAGACATTTATCAGATCACAGGGAATCAGGAAGCTACACCAAACATCCTTCCTCAGGGTGATGCACATTTGATGGGCTATTAATGGAAGCTGAGCATCACAGCTTTTAGTGTCTGGCAGAAAGCAAAGTTTTAGAGTGAAAGAAAAGCATTGCATAGAGAGATACTCCAAGGGCTTACCAGGTGCTGCTGCTTTCAGTGCTGCATTTCTAGACCACTCCAGTACAAACAGAAATTCAAACTCATTTTCACGTGCAGTGAATCAAGCTGTTCTCCTCTTCTTCTGCTAGCGGGTGTAGTCAGTCAGAGTAACATATCCCCACCACCATGAAGAAACTGCCCACATTTAAGTGCCTGACACCTGCACTGTAGAATGCTTCACAATAAGCAAATAAGTCTTTCATTATTTTGGGGTTGCCCTGAAATTAGAAATAAATTCTTTCACAATGCTACTATTTACTTCTGGAAAAGCCCCAAGCGAGTGATTTAATGCTGCTTGTGCAAATAACCTCAAAACCCTTTTTTATTACAAAAATAGCATTATCAATAAAAACTGGCTAAGCTACACAACTTCATGGCATAGCTCTGTTCTCAGAAGTGTTTTCATTGTGCAGAACCAACATCCACTCTTTGGTTCCAAATAATGGTTTTAAACTTCCTGCAGGATGGGAGAAAGGCATTACTACTTTTTTGATTCCTCCTATTCTTGCTGAGTCTACACAAGATGAAGCAGAATTACATTTTCATTTGAGATTCATCGAAAGAGCTGCAGTCAAGCTGAGCTGCAGTTAAATTCTGTTTTAATTAGAAACAGCAAAAGTCCTTGAAAACAAATGGGCTCCCAGACATGCAAGTCAGTAGCAAAATGAGGCCTGTGGAATCTTTAAGCAGCAATGGTCCCTGAACACCAACAGTGATTGAATGTCAGAAAAAAAAAAAAGAAAAAAAAAAAGAAAAAAAAAGGTTTCACTTACAGAGAAAACAGCTTGGAAATGAAAGCTGACCAGCAGTTTGACTCAGATATCAAACACAGAGACCACAAAGTCAGTTTTGAAAGAGAGAAGTACAACCCTCGCAAGCATCTACACTAGCAAGTTTAAAAAGCACAAGGTTAGCCTTGCAAACATGATCCACTACAGATCCTGCTCCTTTTTGTCTTTTCAGCTTACCCAGACAACATGCAGAAAGAGCAGGTTGGGATGGAGAGAAGAGGCCTCAGAGGACTAACAATTCACCTTATGACAGGACACCATTATGCTCCCTTTGAAGTGTATAATCAGTGACATCATGACTAGGAAAATATTCAGGCCTTTTAAAGATCCAGCTACTCTCTGTGGCTATATGACTTATTGCAGTAATTATTTCCTCCACCTGACTGCATGCTGTACAAATTACTATTTCCATTTATGCTTTGCATAACAACTTGTCTCCATATCTACAAGCAAAGCCATTTTTCCTCAGTGTGTGGTGGTGAGGGGAAGGACTCATCAGTTCTCACAGAACCACTCAGAATGGCAGCATGCTCTGCTCACTTCGACATGCACACAACCCCAACTTGTTGCCAACAGATTGTTCTGCAGTGAGTGATTTTGAGAAGACCCTCACAGCATCAGTGATGAAGGGACCCTACTTGTCTCTGGCTTGCTCTGGGTTTGTGTAACTCAGCAGCAGGGTCTAGCCAGCATGTGGTGGGAGACAGAATCATAGAATATCCACAGTTGGAAGGGACCCACAAGGATAATCAAAGCCCAACTCCTGTCCCTGCACAGCACAGTCCCAAGACTCACACCATGTGCCTGAGGGTGTTTTGCCCAAATGCTTCCTGAACTCTGTCAGGCTTGGTGCTGTTATCACTTCCCTGGGGAGGCTGTTCCAGTGCCTTAACATGCTCTGGGTGAAGAAACTTTCCCTAATATCAAACCTAAATCTCTCCTGACACAGCTTCAGGCCATTCCCTCAGGTCCTGTCACTCCTGTCACCATAGAGAGGACATCAGGGTCTGTCCCTCTTCCCTTCACAAGGAAGTTGTAACTGCAGTGAGATCTCCCCTCAGTCTGAACAAGCCAAGTGACCTCAGCTGCTCCTTGTATGGCTTGCCCACTAGACCCTTCACCTTCTTTAGATGCTTTCTAATACCTTTATATCTTTCTTAAATTGTGGCACCCAAAACTGCCCCCAGCACTGGAGGTGAGGCTGCCCCAGCTCAGAGCAGAGGGGACAATCCCCTCCCTTGCCTGGCTGGTGATGCTGGGCCTGATGCCCCAAGGACACCCAGGATCAAAAACTCTGGCTCCCATTTGACTGTGAAACATATTTACTACCTGGCACTGCAAAAGTAATTTTCTCTTCTTTCCACTTTGTTCTTTGTCTGCCAGGTCTGTTTAAGGCTGTGTGCTCTTTGGAACACTGTCCACTGCACCTTTTTTCCAATGCAGTGATCCCTAACAACCAAGGGCCCCTGAGAAGGAGAAGGAAAAGGATTCTCATACATCTCTGATGATTTCTTCTCATATCCATGATGAGTTTAATACTGCACACACTTGAAGCTCAGATTATACACTAATATGTGTACCTGAGAAGGCAACAAGTATTTGCAATATTCATGTTGTCATCTGCAAAATTCACTCAATAACTTTTAGTGCTCTGCTAAACAGCACTGGGGAAAACCATCAGAAAAGTCACCTCAGTTTTGACAAATATATATGCCAAGGACAGAGCACAGCCTGCCAAAATATTTCATAGTCCTAGGCTCCAAGACAGGCAATGCTCAGAAATGCACAGGGATCGTTGTGGAACAAGGGGGTTTGGGTTTCATCTTGCTAAGTCTATCTCTCTGCAGGTCCTACAAAAGGAAGAAAAGGAGGAAGTGCATTTTTTCTGAAAGCAATTGTTCTGCCCCATTCCCTCCCCTCTCATCCCCTTCAAGCAGCCACACACACTCTGTTTCTCTACTCCACCCTGCCCACCACCTTGAGAGACATGGGTAGATAAGATCACTTGCTGCAGCCAAGGGGAGAAGATGAAATGTGAAGACAAAACTGGGACCTTGCTCAGAGATCAGAGGTTTAAGCATTCTGTATTGGACACAACAGGAAGTTTTCATTCTGGGGAGAATGATTATTCTCCCTGCTACTTTATATATTTATTTAACTCTTAATAAAGCAATTAAAAAATCTGGTTCCGTAAACAAAAAAAACCTCTTAAAAATTACGGTCATTCCCTCTCATATCAAAGGCAGTAATTCCAAATCTTAAAGCAAATGTTAAAGGTACAATTTAACCCTCAGTGCTTTAAAATAGTTAATAAACTGCTAAACAAGGCTTTCAAGACATGTGCTTAGCCAATCTCCTGTGTGCAATTGCATCCTCACACCAACCACAATTTCAGGATTGATGTGAATGGAGAAAGGAGGAATTAGATGGAATTTAAAATCCTGACCCACCATTTGACTCAGAAAGTCCATCTAAAACACTTCCCAGCTAACAGCAAATGCAATTTCATTTCAACAGAAAGTTCTGGGCTAAAAAACAGAAGCAGGATGCAAAAGCCTCATACCTCAGACAACAATTTAGCAATATACTCAGACTCGAGAAACCAAGAAGGACTCATTTTAAGTTGGATGTACAGTTGTAAGACACAATACAATATATTTGTAAAGGGAGACTGCTTGTCATTTATTAAGAAACTCTTTACTTATGCTAGCAGAAGCGGTCTGCATGAACTGTGCCAAACATCTCCACCTGGTTCCTCAGTAGCTCTAGCTCTAGTGCAGAACAAAGACACTTTGGCTTTCACTTAGCCAGGATGATCAGTTGTTTTAATGAGAGGAAAATTAAAAATATTATGAGCACAAAGGGTTTTCCACATTAAGATATGAAACAGCAGAGCAAAGATAACACAACACTTGTTTTACACAAAAGATCCCAGCACAGCAACCGAAACAGCACCTAGAAACAAGGAGGAAATCAGCCCAGAGGTTGCTGCCATGAGCTTTGCCACCCTTCCTCCCACAATATCACTCTAATAATTGTAGGGATTAGGGAGCCAGCTTTACAAATGGCATAAATTACTCTCTCTTCCTCTCTCTCAGTGTGGTTACACAACACTCCCAGGCATCTTTTCCCTAATTTCCACAAGGATGCCGATTCTGCTACTGCTGGGCCTTCATCTACTCATGATATACAAACATGTCTGCTCACAGAATTTGTGTTGTTCAGCCCTCAAAGGAATAAATGAAAACTCAAAAAGATTGCAAAACCTGTAATAATAGCCAAATCATCTATCAGCAACTTCTCTGCCCCACATGAGTTTACCTGAAAAATCAGAGAAGAAACCATAAAGATTGAAAATGGACACACAGAGTCCTAAATAATTTCCTACACTGGACAGTAATTCTGCCTGTTGGCTATTTTTAGTCACAGTCCCATCCTCCACAACTGCAAATAAACACAGCATATAATGGAGTATATGCCTTCCACCAGTGCCCTGGAAGAAAACTGACTGGAATATATTGAAAGTCCTACCTAGACCATTCCTAAATGAGATTGTAAGGAAGAACAGAAAAGTAATATTTACTGAAAATTAGCAATGTTTGTATGTGGGTTTTAAAACTGCTTTAACACTTGAAAATAAAGGAAAACAAAATTCAGTATTACCTTTTGGAGTAGGATGAGCAGCAGAGGTAACCATAACCTGTAGACTTTACATACTGGAGGAAACTTGAAATCCCATAATCTTCCACTCCATCCACACTAACCTTTGAGGAAGGTGAGGCAGATCACTCACTCAGCCAGTCCCTACTGCAGCCATACACAGAGCAGGAACATAACAGCAAAAGATGACAAAACTGGAAAATTAGGTATCCCAGCTCTGAGAACCTGCTTGTGGATTTGCAGATGAATGCAGTGATCTGGGGAAGCCCTACAGCAAAAAACCCCATAGTGTGCCATCTAGACACAAGAGGGTCTGTGCCCTTCTGCCACTATGTATATGTCTGCTGAGATTAATAGCTTCTGGTAAATGAAATAAGCAAAGTTAGGAGGTCTCTAGAAAGACAATATGCTGCTTATTTACACTAAACATTTCCACATGATCTTCATTACTGCTCTCAAAAAAGCAGGTGCGCAAGGCAATGAATGCCCTGTGATTAAACTCAGCTCCCACCTGGGCAACCAGCTGCAAATTCATACACAGAGGGGCAGGGTTTTAGTTTTTGTTCTGCCTTCCCACACTAGACAATTGCAAAATGTGACCTTATTTGAACTCCACACAATGATGGAATAAAATATGATAATCTATGTGCCACATGACGGCAGCTTGGAAGTGTCCATCTGCTTTGGTCTCAGCAGTAAAACGGAGAGGAAGTTCTAACACGCTGGAATTCACAGTAAAAGCTTATTTCATTAAGAGTTTGTAAGAAACTTTCTTGTTTGTGTCTAGGAATAACAGCATAGAAGTTTTTCTACATATTTTTACTAAAACAATTGTCAGTTACACTGTAACCAATTAAACATTGAAATATATCCAGAAAAGGTAACTGATATAAGCAGGAATGTAAAACAAACTGTTTTAAATGTTGAATCTTAGATTCCATTCATCTGCTTTTTTTGCAAAATAACATTTTGTTATAATGTTCTTGTTCCATTAGAATGTATTTTAAAACACATTTTGCTTTTAATTTCATATACTAACAAGACAAGTTATGTTAATTATTTTTGCAACTGTTTGAATAAGTAGCATTGATTCAGTTTTATTACCCTTATTTTTTCATATCATGCTGGGTTTTTTTCTAAAGAGATGATATGTTTTTCCCCAACACAGACTATCAAAGTGACTGCCTGGCAGACTACAAAATACCAATTCAGGCTTACTTAATTTGCACTTATTACATATAAAAGCAATCACTGAAGGAATGTTATTTTCAGGAAATAGCTGCATACAACCTTTTCAAGCTGCAGAGGTAGAATCCATCTGCTTTGTGCTGCCATTTGTTTAACTGAAGTCACAGAGCTGTACTGTGTATTAATCAAAACAGTAAACTTCAAAAGACATGTCCCAAATTCAGGAGAGACTGTAATTACAGCTCCTGTGAACATCCATTAGCTTTGCAGTCTCCACAGACGAGCATGCACAAAACACTTCCCCACTCCTACAAATAATTACTGCTGCTAGCTCACAGCAGAAATGAAAAAAGCTTTTTTTTTTTTTTTGCTTGAGCCCATCAACACTAAATTGTTACAACTTGCTCAATTCTTTATAACTAAGAAGTGGTTAAAGAACCTGTTTTAGTATTATCATCCTTTGATCTACCTTATCACATTATCTCTTCTCTTTCTCTCCCAACTTTCTGACCAGGAAGCTACACATGGTTCTGCAGTTTCACACCTATATATGATAAAAAAAGGAACTATAACATGAAATACTATAGCAATTGTAGGAGATGGGAATACAGGTGACCTGGCCCCTGGTAAGTAACAGTTGTGTTAATTACCCAATACAGCCTCATATCCAGTAAAGATAAGTGTGATAAAAGGGAGTGGGTTAGCTGGTGAGGGGGATCATGAAGGAGGAGGAACCTTGAAGAAGAGGGAACAAGGAGATCATGAAGCAGGATCCTGGGGAGAAAGAATCACTGCTCTGAGGACAGTCTGGGTCTGTAGTTAGAGCCTGTTGGAACCTGCAGTCACAGTCTAGCTGGGTAAAAGCCTGCAGTCAGAGTCTGCAAACTAATACCTGCAGTCAGTGTTTAGCAGGAAATAACCAGCAGTCAGAGGCTGCAAGGGAACCTGCAGTAGGAGCTTGCTGCACCCAGAGTCAGTGAATAGTTGGAGTCAGGATGGCTGAGCTGTAAAGAGGAATAAACCAGGACCCTTTTCATGCTGTGATAAACAAGAAGTCTGTGATTTGGCTCATTTCTACCCTCTAACAACAGGGCTGCTGCAACAAACAATTTTTCTTGAAGAAGTAGCACCCCACAATGAGACAAGTGAAACAACTTATTTTCCACAATTCTCTGTTGAATCTGCTTCTCATTACAAAAATGCTACAGCAGGTCAAGTTTTCAAGAGACACTTTCCACAGGAGATAAGATGGGATGCTGTTATCCCAGAAGAATGGTCCATGTGGTCCTACAAGCACCCAGATAAGTCCTCTTTTCTGTCTCAGTAAGGTATTTACTTGTATACAGATACAACCCCTGCCCAATACCTGTTAAAACGATGTGTGATAATTGGCAATAAAAATAGCAGCTTCATATCAAAGGCTAGCTGCAAGAGAATCAGCTACTATTTCTTTTTCTCAGTGAAGGGAATAAAAACAGCAGAAAAATGTATTTATCTTTAACCCTGTGTAAGTCTCACCGAAAAAAGAAAATCACCCAGAAATACAAGGGCAAAGGTCAGCTGGAAAAAATCTCTACTTGGCATCAGGTAGATCAAAGATACCTTTACATTCTTAGTGCTTGAGATCTTACACAAATACACGGAAATTTTTCTTGCAAGAGAGGAAATTGCTTGCAACAAAGAAATTTTTCTTTCAACAGAGCCAGTTTACAGCAAATGTTGTTTTTTTTAATGTATCTTAGAAAACCTAATGATAATAGACTGTGTTCAAATAAACACTCTTCCAATTCACTGCTTGCTACACTAAGTCTAAGTTGTTTTAGTAGAAACACTAAATATTTCTCCCCAGTCGTACTCTTGATCCTTTATGTCCAGTATCTTTGGCCTCGCCCTGCCAAATACCTAATTTTAGGAACACTTGCTTTTTTAATTTAGGAATAAATCATGAATTGCCACTTCAGTACTCCCTCCCACCTTCTGCCCCTTGTGCAGTTTTCCCCACTTGCCATAAAAGAAGATGCACTGCAGGACCCCCTTTCATACCAGCATCTCTCTCCTGTGTCATCTTTTCACAAATGTGTTGTGGTGCAAATTTCAAAAGAAAGCTGTTTTCTTTGTGGCTCACTGAGTTCTCAATTCTCTGTTATTGTAAGACAACCTGACATTCCTACATACTGAAAAATTAGGGAAATGCAATGCCAACCCATCAGAAGCTGTTCTGCATTCATTCTGGAGCTCATAGCCCTTCTGATGCTCAATTCTTCTTTACTTTTTTCTTTTTTTAACAGAGAATTTCATTATTAAGAACAATGTCAACTTTGTTTCTTTTAGAATATTATTTCTAAAGCAACAAACGTGTTTTGCCTTTAAAGACAAAGGCAACATTCTTGGCCTCAAGCACCAATATACCATGGATGGCTCAAAATCCTATCTGGTACTTCTTACCTGGTATTTATTTTTCATGATATAGCAAGAGTTAGTTCTATCTTTTTGAAACACAAAGGTATTTTTTCTGCCTCTAAGGATGGAAGAGACATTTCTTTTTAACATAGCTGTACTCAGAGACAAACAGGAATCATGAACTTCACAAAAAAATCATCACAGAATATAGACAAAATGAAAATTGTGATAAATTATGTATATCTTTTCTAGAGAGGAAACAAGCTAAAATTAAATATCATTTTCTTCCCCACATCAAATTTGGGAAGCTACCTACTAGCCAATATAAAAATGGATGCTATTTCAGAACAGAACCCCTTTAATTTCTGAGTATTTTTTCTGAGACACTCTGGTTCAACAGTGCCACTGAAAGTAGAAAAAACAGTGTAATAGAATTTAATTCTTGTGCTATTCTAGATACCACTGCCAGAGTGACTTTAAATTGCTTTTGAACGAACTAGAAAGTTCAAGTTAATTGAACACAAGGATTCATGTAGCAAATTATCTTACTACTAATGGTATGGAAGAAAGAAACCTGATTAGTAAACCCAGCTGGAGACTCACAATGTGAGAAGTTCGAGAGATGCCAGAACTAAATCAGAAAGGTGAAGATCAATAGTTCTTTAATCAATGGTGGATTACAGTGGGATTTATTCTGCTGAAAACAGCAGGGGCAGATAAATTCCCCGCTGAGATTAATTACTGGGAAGGGTGGATGTGAACAGAGGAGTGCAGTCATCTTTGTGACAACTGTAAGTGGCAAGAAGAACACCAGTGGGAGTACAGAGCTCTTTGCCTGAGTCTCTGCTGGTGACCAATGACACCCTCATCAAATTCCCAGCACCTCTTAGTTCCTTGCAAGAAATTGCCTTGAAGCCTGTGGATTTCTACAAACACAAATACTATAAACCAGGCAGGGACACAATTTCTTGGCTTTGTTTTTAAACTGATGGGTTTTTACAGCTGTTGGGTTCCTAAAAAAAATCCATATTATGGCGACTAAAGCACCAATGTGTGCAGCTGAAGAATGACAGCTTCATGCACAAAGGTGCTGATGACATTCACAGTGCCTGCTTGAAGTCAAGGGGTTGTCAGAGCTGCTGGGGCTCTGTCTGCTGGGGACATGGAATCCAGCATGTCCCTGGAATCCATGATTACCATTAGAGGCTTTGTCGCTGAATGTTACAGTTCCCACAAACTGGCCACTAATGCATCATGTTCTAGGGCTAAATGCTGAAACTCAGACACCAAGCAGGCTAAGCAGAATAGAGAAATCACTGAGCATCTCTTCTAACACAACTGTATTAGAAACAGGTCATAAATTGAAATTACCTGGACTTCGAACTACTTAAGGAATTTACTAACATGACAAAACAAACAGAGCCAACAGCTTAGCTTGTCAGTGCTTGATTTTCTACCAGCTTGAGGGAAAGTCTTCTAATTGGTCTCCCCTCCTGACATTTTATGCTCACTTACCTTACCAGAAGACAGCAAGATGCAGAGAGTCCAGCAGATTTTACGTTTGCTGTGTGTAATATGATGGATTTATTTGTTCTCTTACTTTGGTTATTACCAGCAGCTCTTTGAGAGGTCTCCATCTTAAACTCTGATCAGATGGCATCAACTTTCCCATTTTACTTCTTGTAGAAAACATTTTAGAAAATATTTTCAACCCTGACTCCATCCAGCTGTTGGTCTGTTTTCAATGACTTGGAATTCAGGTGCTTTAAGAGAAATTTCTGTGGTTTTTTACTCTGAATTTTATCAGATACCAACAATCACATCTGTGTGGCAAATCAAAAAAGATTCTTTATTGGGAAAAAAAATGCAAGTTTAATACAGATATTATATAAATTACAAAAAATGTTTTAAAAATCACCTCTCCAGGATATCCAGATTAATTGAAGGTGGAGCCTCAGTGAAGCAAATAAAGTCTTTCTCAGATCATCTCTCATTTTAAAGCAGGTCATAAAAATAGTCCAGGCCTTGTCCCAGTTCCCAGATGGATATTCCAGTGCCCAATTCTTTTGCAAGCTCCAAGCGCAACTGGATGGACTAAGAGAAAGACACATAAAGCAATCATGTCTCAGTCACAGCTGTCAGACACTCCATGCTGCCATCTCTTCATGCCATTATCAGACCCTTGAAAAACATCTACCCTTGAACCAGCTACTGAAAAACCTCGCCTGTATTTCAAATACTCCCTGGTTAGCAAGCAATCATTCAGTCAAAGACAGTTAATCGTACCAGTTAATTCAGTGACCTAATAAAAGATTACCAGCTAAATTGACAAAATGCCACAGAAATAAATCAGATTTATGAACTATGCAAAGGACTATTCTAATTTAGGCTATCATTTCACAATGTACAGAAATTCTAACTCTTCCCAGAAATATCTCAGGGGTAAAATAAAACTTTATCACTGAAGATGATCAGAACGGTTTGTCAAACACCATCAAGATCTCTTGCCTACCGTTGCTTTTTCCCAGGACAGAGTCACAATTTGCATTTCAAAAATTCTATTTTAAAGAGATTCTTGGTGATAATAATTAAAATCATCTTTATTTGAGCTCCAGCCATTGATTTAGAGTTAGTTTAGCCATTGGTTAACAAGGCCACAATTTACGTTCTGCCCTTTCTTTTCAGTTCAAACAAAAAGAATTATTTTTCAATCTTTTGCTCTCAGGTTTCCTTACTTTGAACTGCAGCACTGCAATGTTTAAACTACTCACACTAGGGATGTGTTTAAAAATAATTTCCATGGGAAACAGAATAAAGTATCACAGCATCATTAACAGATCCACTGGGCCTGGCATTCGTGACTGCTTTTAACTAGTCAGGAAAAAACTAATTTTGAGCAACCTGACAGTGATTATAACATTAAGGGAAAGAAACACATTTTTCATGAGGTAATAACAATCAGTGTTTCCCAACCAACTGGGCCAGCAAACAAATCTCAAAATATTTCATTACAAGCATGTCGAAAATGGAAAGAAAACCCATTTCCATGCATTCACTATTCACCACAGTTGAGTGGTGATCTGTTAGAGAAGAAATAATGAAAGAAATGTAGAGGAATGAGTGCTCTTAACCTGGTTAGTACTGACAATGGCAGGGTGAAATCCTTCTACAAGGCTGAAGAAAACATAATGTATCAGCACAAGCTATCTTTTCTCTGATACATTCACAATGAAACTTTCTAACACTCTCAGACATGCAGCACTAGCGAGAACATAGTTAATATTCCATTATGTGACAGTACTTCCACCTATATTAGATTAATGAGGGGAAATATCCTTTTACTCATGGTGCTTAAGATAGCAATCCTGTCCAAGGAAACAGGGCCTTAGATCATTTCATACTAGTTTAACCATTAAAACTGTTAACCATTAACCATGTCTCTGGTCTCTGTAAATATGACATAGTTTCACTACAGAAGCAATTCCCTTCCAATACTAAAAGCCAGCAGAGGTTTAACATGCTGACGTCAGTTTAATTTGAGAAAATCTAAAGATAACTTCCTAGGAACTAAGACTGTAATTAACCATTTCATCCTGTATTCTGCTCTACTGTACACTATTGTATAGAAGGTTTCAAAACATTAAAGTATGTTCCACAGAAACAGAACTGAGGAAAACAGGGTGATGCAGGCTGACAGGGAGAATCAGGACCCTGTTACAAAGGAAGGCCAAAGTTCTCCAAGCTTCCAGCCACCATGATGAGAAGGAAAATTTCTTTGGTATCTTGTCTGAGAATCTGCTAACAACATGTCTGATAGTACATGAGCTGTGCACTCGAACAGATCCTCTCATAGCACCCGTTTGTCCTGGTGTGTCTTATCTCTAGACATGCTTTATCTTCAGAGATCCCAAAACCACATTAAGCATGAGAGAAAAAAACCAACTCTCTTGCACAGGCAGCTGAAGCTTTGAATCGTAACAATTTACAGAACATTTACATGAGAGCAAACTTCTTTCACAAAAGCTTATCTCAGTTCAACATTTTCTGAAATGTATCAACAGTGAAACGGGTCAAGTAAACGTGTCTGTCCCCTTACAGCCCTCTGACCTGAGGAAGTGGCACCTACCTTCAGTGTCGGGTAAAAGACTGCATGTTTTCCTCCCTTATTTCTGCAAAACAAGAAAACCAAACAATCACAATAGCTTTGACAGATAACAAGATTTTAAACTAAGGCTAGAATTCAAAACCAGGGTGTTCCCTTCCAACCTTAACCATTCTGAGATTCTGTGATACTGTGAAAAGGCTGACAGTGAAAACAGGATCCAAGAAGAGATCTGACAACAGCGATGGTTTGATACCATATCATAGTAAACACTGAGATATTTTGCTGCAACTGGATGACAAAACTGTCAGATTGTAACAGACAGTTGTGCCTGCTAAACATGCATCTGAAAAAGATGAAGACATTTGGTTTTCTGATGCAAACTGTGATTTTTTTTCTCCAATTCCCTGAATTACTACCCTTCAGGCTAAATTAACTGCTAGCAGTATAAAATATACAGACAGGGCAAGCTACATTGGGCACAAATACCAAGGTTGCATCTTAAACCCCTAGTAATGAGAAGGATGAGTTACAAGGAATCTCACAGCACCACTTTAGCACTTAAGCCAGGAGAAAAAGTAGAGTGCATGGACAGACCAAGAAGGAATTGCTCCTAAAATCTCACAACTTACATAAATGAATACTTGCCTGTGCACTGGGACAAGCACTCAGATTTCTGCAGCTATTTGTAATAGACAGTCTCTGCCTGCTACATGAAATCATGAGCTGTGCTTTGCTTAAACATTCATGATTTCATTTCTCAGCCACTGCAGATGTGCAAGATTTCCAGGTGAGAGGCTTCACCAGGGAAGCATACATATTTCAGGCCTGGCTGCCATCCCCATCCAAGATAACTGAACCTTTGCAAAACAAAGTGGTAACTGAAAAAGAGTTCTTTAAATAACCCTCCACTGCAGCCAGCTGAACCACACAGCTGACTGCCAAGCACAGCACAAGTGAAGTTTAGAAAGATTTTCAGACAGAATGGTTTCATGCATCAAAAATTCCTCCAGGAAGCCCCCACACAAGAACCTCCACAGGCTGACTTCAAACAAAACAGAGGAAATACTACTGACAAGCTATCCCTTAGCCACAAGTTCATTTTGCCATGTAAGAAATGTGGTTCAGACATGAATCCCAGAAGCATGCCATTCAAACAGAATCCTCAGAGTAACTCTTGAGAGCAAGGTTTCATCTAGTGCTCATTGTGTCTCCAACAGGATTGGACAGTAAAGATCAGTAAAACAGAGCTTCTGATTTATTCCTCTTTAGTTAACACAAAAAATTGTAATTGCTTGGTACGAAGTAATTTTGCAAGAGAATACCAAATGATCAAAAATGAAGGCATACAGATCCCAGTCTTTTCATACAAACACAGAAAACAAATTAAAACACTGCTGAACAACAGATTTTTTTTTCCTCATAAATAAAAGTCAGAGAAAATTACAGGCTGAGAAACACCTTGAAAATTAAACTAAAAATACAAAGGCAGGCGATTTGTAGGTTTAGTTTCGGGGTTTTTTTAATATTTAAAAATATTTCAGACAAGACTGTTTTGGAAATAAAGAAGTTTTTTTTGTTTTTACTTCTAAAATGTAGCTGCTCTAAAATGTTCCTTTCACTTGTGTGCCTTCACATTAACAATGCATGGAGTAATATACATGACACAGCTTTGCAGAAGTAGTAGGATTTGTTTGTATAATTTTGCATATTTTGCTATATTTGCATAAAAATAGCAAATTACCAAGGATTAATAAGGTGTTGCTGGGTTTATTTATTTAAATCTATTTAAAATGGATTCTTCCTAGATCAGGAATCCTCTTGTCATTTCATGATCAACAAGGGAGGACAAAGAACATTATTACCCTTAATGCTCTCAGTTCTTTCAAAACTTTATCTGGAAGTCACTTAGTTTTACTTCTATTACATTTCTCTACAGTCCATTCCATCTAGTGGAAGTTTGTTGCTTAAACAATCTTAGCAGTTGTGAAACCAGGCTCTTGTACCATAGATTTTTCTCAGAACTATTTTTGGCTGAGTTATTGGTAATCACTCAACAGCTCACAGTACTCATCTCAGAGCCTCTGATTAACTGACACTCAATAGATAACTTTGATGGGTAATTTCTGAAGATATGACTCATCAGACTTCTCTTCTAAAGATTGTCCTACTTTACGTAATTTCATTAATCCTTCTCTGATTTACTCCTCTAACCCAAAACACTCTTTTATGCTGCTGTTCAGTGTTGACACACAGATCACAACCAGCAGAATTTCCTTTGCTGAATTCAGTTCCATACTACAGTCACTGGCTCATGCCCAAAAATATTTGCAGAATGGTAAGTTAATAAATGTAACTCACTTTTTGTATTCAAAGTAGTGTTCAGCAATTTGTTCATCCCAGACAATTTTTGGCTTGTGTTCCTTCAGAGTTTCAATGTACCTACAAATTAAAAACACAGATATGGAATTAACTTTTCTAAGAAGCAGTTATGAAATTACATTGCAGAAATTTCTGAAAGAGCAGTTTTACCATGTTTAGATGTTGAACACAGTATCAAAAATATCTTCTTGTTGACAACTAATTTCCTAAACCACTTTACAATTTCATGTTCACATTTTTAGGCTATTTTTTTCTGAAGTGTTGCATATAAATATCTGAAGGGAGGGTGTCAGGAGGTGATGCCAAGCAGTAGGAGAAGAGGGAATGGGCAGAAACTGATGCACAGAAGCCTCCACCTGAATAGGAAGAAACATTTTATTATGTGAGTGACCAAGCACTAGAACAGATGGCCCACAGAGGCTCTGGAGTCTCCTTCCCTGGAGATATTCAAAAGGTGTCAGGGCACAATCCTCAATAATGTGGTCTGGAGAATGCTGTTGAGCAGAGAACTTGGACCAGATGGCCTCCAGTAGCCCCTTTTTCATTCTGTGATTCTGTGTGACTGTGAATTAATTAATGTTCATTAATTGACAAATCTGCAAGGACACATGAAGCCACTGTTTTAATATTTCTACAGTCTGAAACCCATATGCCAAAGCTCAGGAACTGAAGTCATCCCTAGGGTGTACTCAGCTGTGTCCTCCACTATGAGGCTTATGTCATCAGGAAAGTTCTTCTGGAAAAGGGGCTTAGCTACTCTTCTAAAACCGAAATTGTCAAGGAAAGTTCACTGCTAGGTAATTCTGCATATGAATTTTCCCCATCACTTCTTGGCATTATTTTCTTACAGGGACATTTTGAACATGGAATGATCTATCTCCCCTGACAGGAAGTGAGGATAGAGTGCTACTTGTACCCAAAACGCTGCAAGGGGAACTGGGCTGGAAGAGCCGATATGCTGTGAATTTATAGCTCACAGTATCCTCTCAGTGCAGAGACAGTGTCTGCATTTCTGACTGCAAAACAGAAGCAAAGCTGCTGGCTGCCACATGTCAGAGGACCAGAAGATGGCAAGCTACTGCCAGTGATAGAGGCCACATAGGTGTCACCCAAAACCAAGATGTTTCATTCCCCTACCTCTTCTGCACTTTTTAACCTGAATCTTTGGCCATCTCTTTTTGAAAAATCTATGCATCTTCCACAATTGGTCTCATTCTTGCAATAATTTCTCTGCTTATGACAGGATTTGGATGGAAACATTTCCATCAAATCATCTTATTTCTTATTAAGAAATTTCCATCAGCCACTATCCTGACTGCATCAGTGATGAAATTCCACCTCACTATTTATTACATATCAAGAAACAGAGAAAAAATTTTGTATTGCTCAGTTTGAAAAAGATTTGCTCTCTCATTTGGTATTATTCTAAATGCAATTTAAACAGTCAGCATTGCCAGGATCATCATCTCTCTTTTGCTGTGGCTTGCTTATTCATATATTGGTAAATTGGTTCCTACTGCTAGTGGGTTTAGAAAAGATTTGCTTTTGTATTTATGTCAAATGAACCCACACCAGGCATGGATTTATCTACATAAGCAAACGCACGGGAATGTGTGAGCACATGGAAACATGCAGAGCTGTTGCACTCTCCCTCAAACACTCATGCTCTGGAACAATGGACCTTTTCAAACTGGGTAAGTTGGATCTTGGAACCTGCCCATCCTTTTTTAAGGCACAAAAAAATTTAACTTGCCCCACTAGAAACATATGCAAAGAGACCTAGTTTTGTATATTTAAAATTTAAGGACAGATTTTAACAAACTGTCCCATTCCAGAATGACAACTTCAGTAATGACAGGAGACTACACTCATTTAGAATATGATACCAAGATGTTCCAGACCAGAAAACAAGAACTGCCAGGCAAGATATCCTGGCACACAGCTTTGTTCCTTAATGTATGACTTTAGATGGGAAATCTTAATTTTGTTTGCTAAAATTCCCAACACAATTAAAGAGTGCTCAAAATACTTATGAACAAGATTTAAAATTAGAAATGCCAGTGGAACCAATTATTATACCCTATTCTATAAAAGGTATATTATTATTTTAAAACTGTTGAAGCATACACTACATTTAATGAGCACTCATCCTGACCATGCACGGAGAATTTACTTCCCTTTCTACTGTCTCTAGGCATTTATCCCCACAGTACGTAACAGCAAAAATGAACATGTTCATCTTGAAGTCATATCTACAGTGATGAGACTGGCTACAAGTTTGAGTTGGGGAAAAAAAGAAGAATTAGCCCCCGAATTGTCACTGCTATCCATTAATCTTAGGGAGCCTACTTGAAACATATGAATTTGGTTTTTATGTTTCTCTGTTAAGGACAACAAAAATTCTAAGCACAATGTTCAAAACAATAAGCTCTCATTTCCTTCAGTTGCAACTGCATCATCAATGCTTATGAAAATCAAGCTTTATATTCTTAACCAGACACAAAGTTGCTGCAAAGAGTTGGGAAGAGGTGCATCAGCAAACCACACCTGTTTCCCATGGGTTTCTATTGCCCTAACTTGGGAATAACCCATTCCCATCTTGTAGTCATTTTCCCTTTACTTGATTCCTTTTCTTTCAGTAAAACAAAGAAGGCAGGAACTCCCACATATGCCATATTATCCTACTATCTCTGTAGTATCCTACCATGTGCATAGCAAGTGGAAAGGTTCCTGTGTAAAACTGCAGCAGGTCTATCACATCACACTTGCTTGACTCAAACTAATTCTTACCAGGCACACTTAATATATTATCTCCTAGATGGGGCAGTACTTAACTGAACAAATATTTAACATGCACTGGTTTAAATAAATAAATAGAAAAGCAAAATTTGCCATCACACCAAATAAGACAAGGGATGTCAATGTGTCTGGGAAAAATTTTCAGGTTCTCAAAGAGGTAAAGAAAGGGTCAAGAAGCTCACCACAGGCAGCTTTCCTTTTTTCCACCCCTCACCTCACTCTATACCTTTCAACTCATATTTATTGCTATTTTTTCTCCTCTCTTTCTAATTTATCCCTCTTCCTACTGCCTCTGTGCCAGTTCACCTCTGGATAGCAGCTCTTATGCTGCTATCCAGACTAGTTCCTCATCCATCAGCTCCTAACTTACTACCTTTCTTCTATTATCAAGCTGCCTCAGCAGTTAAGAGAATGAAAAACGCTGAAAACTCAGCTTCACTGCCTTGCACTACATATTTCCTGGGAAGTTAGTGACCATTTGCAGAACAAGTCATGCTGTCTCTGTGGTGCTAGCCTGAAACAAGGTCAGCACAGATGAAATATCTGGATTATTGATGCCAGCCTCTACTGAAGCACCAATGCAACATAGAGAAATGCTAGATCTGCATGGATCATCAGGAATAGTAACAAAAGGCAGATGTCACCTGCATGTCCACCTTGCAAATACATGTTCTGACCTAGACAAGTGCCATTCTGGCTCGCTTAAATTGCCATGCCTTTGTCAAAATGGGCACTTCCTGGTATTCAGACAAGAACAATTATTTGTGTGACAGATACTCCTAGTTACAAACACTCTGGGTTAAAACAAACATTCCCTTCTGCAAAGTAAAGGAGAAGCCAAAACATACATATTATGGAGTAGCTGTAAGTCAGTCCTGCCAAAGATGTGTACCTATGAACAATCCTGATGTGGCTACACCTACACACTATTGCACTTTACTGCTCATTCAATGAATAAATAAAGGAACCACATGAAAGGTGCTCAGGATTTATGCCTGGTGTTCCTTTTCTAAGACGCTTTTCTTCCAAAACATGAAAAATGGCATGGCCCTGGAATATGTTATAGTAAAACCCACAATCTTTAGTTCCCCTGAAGAAGGTATTTATCTTCATGGGTAATGCTTTTTTCACTGAGAATATAAAGAAACCAGTCTCTAGTATATCTTTTGCAACAAAATTTACATTCTAGGAAAATGTAGATATGAAGATAGCTTCATATTTAATTCTTAGACTAGGATTTATTTATGAAGTTAAACTTTTTAATCTTCAGGTGTTTTGCTTTCCTAGTCTTGAATCACTCTTCAACCAAAAAACTTTAGTGAAAAGGAAACCACTACTGAGCATATATTGCATTTCAATGCTCTTTTCTAACACTTTCTATTTTCTCCCCAGTTCTCACATGAACAAAACTCGGATTAGAAGCAACAGGTCTCTAATCACAATGAAGGATCATTTTCTCCTGCTACAGAAAAGTTGAGTTTATCTTCCACTGTACCAAATTTGAGAGATTAAGTCCAAGAATAAAAATACTACTCAGCATGAAAATCTATTAATTTTGTTTTCAGTTTTCTTCCGTTAAAATAGGCTTAGTTATTAAAATGTGAACCTACCAGGAATTGTATCTCCATAACTATCAACAGTGCCTATGCATGGCAATACATCTTTTAAACTCAGCTGGATAGGGCCCATCTTCCCTCTTTATAGGGAGCTGTATCTCTTAATAAAAGTCAGAGAAATCACACAAAAGGCTGCATTCTAAAGCTCAAGAGTTCCGATTTCTGGTGCAAAATAAACAGAAATAGCTCCAAGAAAGTTTTCACAGGAGTACTCCTAAGAACATTCTCAGTACATATTTTCCAAAAAAGTATCAGCCCATTTCCCCACTGCTCTGTGTACATCAGGACACTCCGTGAATGGCCAGATATCCATCCTCAAAACAAGATTTTTCAGAGGGGTTGTATATATAACCAGTAAGTCAACCCCCTTTTATTTAATGTTTAATTTTAGCTACCTTGACACTTACCATTTAAGGTTTTTTCTTAAATTACTTCCTTTTAGATGAGACAAAATGTCAAGAAACTATAATCCGGAGATATGTTTAAAAAAACATTTTAAAAGTGAGAAATTTTTTGCCTTCTCATGTTCTTAGAAGATAATTTCTAAAAAATAAATGCAAAAATTCTGAATATCTTATAAGCTACTGAATGATTTAGTCATAAAACTAACAGTTTTGATAAAAGTTGCCTTCAATAGTAATAAATAAAAACACAAAAGAAAAAAGAATCAGAAAAAAGATTTTATGCAGATTTTTGAGTTCTCACTCACTCAGTCCCTAAAACTGCAGCTTGCAAAAGGCAGAGATGCCCTGCAGTTTAACAGTCTTTAGATATTAGCCTTTAAAATAGTTTTGAAAGCATACATAAATTTATGAAAAACCTAGCAGAGTCATTAACAGCATAGTGTTATTTATGTGTGTGTGTATGTGTATATATATACAACACTACACAGTGCAGTAAAAAAGGTCAACAACAGACTGAACAATTAAGCTTTCACCACACTGGTTCCATCAGGATCACTTAAGCACCTTTTTACTCATCTCCTCTCTCCACTCAATAACACCATATTTACAATTTATAGGCTTCCAACTCTAAAAGGTGGTAACGTAGCATAGCATTGTAGCCCTTGCTCGCACATTAAAAAATTTCGATTTTATTAACAGAAATCCCACAAGTTCTTTCAAAAACAATAGGTTATCCAGGGAAAAAACCAGCTACTATGTATGTTCTAGAGAATCAAAAGAATGCACTAACACTGAAATAATTTTTACTCTGAAGATTCATGCATCTGAGAGGAGTGGAGAGCACACTGTAAGCCTGTCTACAGGGTATATTATTCAAAAAATAATTCTGTTAAGGTCTTCAGATTATTTAATGTAAAAGAACTTATAAACACAGTTTGAAGAGAGAAATCAATCAGTTCGGTATTAAAATAGCCAAGTAGCAGCCTAGAAATGAAAAATCTATAAGCAAGCATCATCTTTCTCTAGTAATCTCTCTGCTGCTGCTTGAAGCTTGTTCTGTCAGTTTTAAAAGGCAATAAGAATATTTTTACTATTTTAATAGTAACAGGTTTCCAACACAGTAATTCTTCTGGGTGTATTGCTTTCAGTAAGTTCTATAAAATCATTCTCACTGATTTCTTCACAATACTTCATTACTGACTTGACAGATGATGCTTTTCAGCACTTCCACACCAACCTCACACAAACCCACTGACCTTCTAACTTCTGCCATGATGCACCAGCCCAGTGAAAACAAGCAGAACCTCAGTGACATTTCTACCTGGGCTCTTCAAAAGAGCATCTTGTTCAGTATTCCCAAAGTAATTTGCAAACAATAATACTTTGCTGGACGCAACTGCAGAGAGATAGAAAATTATTTCTAATTTACAGATCTCAGGAGACACAGTAGACCATGTCACACTTTTCAGAAGCATCCCCATCTCAAGAAACAATAAGCATTAAAACCTTCTGGTGCTTTACTGTGGCTACAGAAGGAAACAAACATTACATATCTCTATGTATAGAGCTTTACACGTTAATAGTTATTATCATTTAACTTCACAGGGCTTTTATAGACTCACCAGAGAGTTTACACGGTGGTACACTGGCAAATTATCCATGGGAATGCCAAGTACAGCTGAAAGCAATACACTGCATGCTCTATTTCTCAATATAACCCAAATG
This sequence comes from Trochalopteron elliotii, assembly GCA_024734555.1. Taxonomy (NCBI): domain Eukaryota; kingdom Metazoa; phylum Chordata; class Aves; order Passeriformes; family Leiothrichidae; genus Trochalopteron; species Trochalopteron elliotii. Next base: position 2,134,822 of record JANPWX010000102.1, read on the forward strand.
GTGGTTCTTCACCAAAAAAAGACCCCACAAAGTTACATAGATATTGATGTATGAACTGAATTAATCACACACAAGACAGAAAGGTGTGAACATTTATCTATATATTTAAGATTTTAACTCAAACTGATGGATATGAGAGGAACATACGAAAATCTCCTTAAAGAAAACAAGAGCTGGATTTCTAAGTCAAAAACTATTTCTTAGACAATGAGGATATGACTAGATTGAGGCAGAAGGTTTGCATATCTGTTTGTGTGCCTTAAGTAACACATTGCTATTCAGCAGAATGACTGTTTCTAAAGAAAACTGAAAATATGTATTGTTGAGAAGCCAACATGTGAGTCTTTCCTCAGTCAGGGGTCAAACCCCTGCACTGACATTACAGAAGCTTAATGCCCATCCTTCATAGAAGAAAGACAGGTCCTAAGAGATTCCTATAAGGCAAGGTATCATCAAGAAACAGTAAAAGTATTAGTGCTTCCTAGACCATACATAAAAGTTTACATTCTGCTCCAGCTCACCCAATAATCTGCCTCAGTACAGAATCTGAGACAAGACAGAGTGTCTCTGCTTAAAAATACTTCTCAACATGATGAAAACTAATGTTTGTTTATCCCTACAGGCGTGTTTCAAGAACCAGCAGGTTCACCCTAAAAATAAAATCTCTGAAGATAAAACTGCTAGTTTAAAGGCCCATTTCCTGAAATGTTTAAGTAACACTCAATTGAGGTTGAGGCATTTTCAGATTCATCACTCCAAGTAAAATACTGTGCTCCATTCTTCTAAGAACTGACATAATAAGCACTGCATCTGAAAAAGTGAGGCTATTTATCTTTGGGTGTGAGGCTGAACAAAGTTCAGATCCACTAATATATCTGCTGCTCAGCTTCAGCTGTAAATAACAAAAACTAAAACTATGATACTTCCGTTGTGTGTCAGATTGAGTTTGTTGGGGTTTCTTTTACTGACATCATAAAAACTTTACGGACTTTCTCCTTGCTCAAAGTATACAAATCAGCTCTATTCACACAGTGCTACACAGAGCAGCGATGAAAACTGTTATACTGGATTTGGAGCCTGGTCAGATTCAGTTAATCCTAATTCAGTTTATAGGAGATGAAGTTTGATCCACTCCAGTATGAAAATGAATCTTGAGTGCAAACTCATCTACTTTGATACTCTTAATTCTTCTACACCTCCTTCATTAACAAAGGTACATATTAAAAAAAAAATCACATTTCTTTTCCATCGTCTTCTAAAAGGTCAGATGATCTTAATGCAATTAAATACCACTCCTAGCTCTTCCAGTTGCTTCTTGTATCTCTCTTCAACCATTCCTGAATTTAAATCATCCCAACACAACACGAGGTCAACAGCAATGTCATCCAGCAGATTTAAGAAACACAAAAGCCAGCAGGAACATCTTTTCCTCACCCTGTGTCAGGAAAGGGGCAGTGCAGTTCTTCCTCCAATCCTCCACCTCAGGCCTGTCTCACCTGGGGCCAGTGCCAGGCAGGTGCTCATGCCCTGTTTCCAGAGGGTTGCTAAGATGCCCTGGTGGAGCCCCATGCAGGGGAAAGGACATACTTGGTAGCAAAGGAGAAATGAAGGGAACGTGCACTGGGTGCAAGCGGCAGAAGGCACCAAGGATGGGATAAAGACACGACTGAAGAGGAAGATCTGCTCCCAATTGACTTAAGTCAGGCAGAGCACAAAATTTGCAGGCTGCAGGACTGCGGGGATGTAAAACTGACCCAGGTCAGCAACTGCTTAGGAATGAAATGCTGCCTCTGTTGTCTCTCCAAAAATAGGAGAAATCATTTAGGTCAGACGGAAGCAGAGCTGTCTGCAAGGAACCAGAACTTCAGACAATGAAATAAACTAACTGCAGTAGGAGACTGTACCCTGAAAAAAGCTGACCATTATTTGGATTCCATTTGCTTGACAAGATGCTGAGAATGAGACACAGAAAAGCATCTGCACTTCCAAGCAGCCTCAGAAGAATGTTCAGGTTCCTTAGCTGACAATCACATCAGGCCTACAATTTCCACTACTATCATGAATGAGTGGTTTGGCTGCTTCAAGAAACACCACCAAAGGTATTGACAAAAGGAGGACCTGAACACCAAACACCTTCTATAAAATAAAAGAAGCACAGCTCAGGGATAGTTTTTTGGCATGTAGGAGTTATAGAAGCACAGTAATAAATTTAAGTTATCAAGCCCAATACAGCAGATAGTTTCATGTGAAAGAAATGATAAATTCCATCCTTGGCAGAGAGGATTGTAACTAGAGAAGTTAACTATGCTAAAGGAAAATCTATGGCAGAGCAGTAAATTCTCCAAACCTCCAGTGTCCCATGAAGATATGAACTATGTACTCTTTTCCATCTATTGGGACCAAGTTAAGTGAAGAACAAAGAACACTGCTGCTGACTTCTGAGTTAATTTTTCATACTTGGCAGAGGGATCTTTCTCCTCTCAATTGACTGTGTACACCAACAGAACTTATGTAAGACTTTCAGACTTCGTTTTTTGAAGACAGAATGATGACAAATTCATGCAAATGAGTATTAATCTCTCATAAAAAATGCAAATCTCAGAGGTTTAATACATTTTTAACATGCCTTAAAATAATCTAGATATCACACAATTCCTCATTTTTTGGAATGACTTGAATTGAAGATAGGTTATGAAGTCATAAACTATCTTTTAACCCATGAGAGTGGAAGTTTCTGCCCTTTTAAGAAACTATCTTTCTCAGAGCAGTTAAGTAAACATTTGAGAACATGAATTTTAAATCTCTTGATATTTAGTTAAACTACTGCATATTCATGTGACAGTGATCAGTTTTAAAGAAAACCTGGCACTTTTCATCACGAAAAAACAGCAGAATATCTCCCATATCTTTGCCATAACTCCAAAAAATATTTGTATATTCTTATCTAGTTTCTGCTGAACACACATACCTGCCTTCTGATAAAATTTGCTAAGATTAAGACTAAATTTTAAAGCAAGAAGAAATATGCATGAACTTATTTAAAAAAATTTCCAAAAGAGCTGTTACTTAAACAGTAACACTTGGATTGCAAATCAAGGGACAAAATGATGGCCACCACATTTTTGCCCCCTTTAAATTAACTGGAAATTTTAAAATGCAATACTATTTACCTCCAACGGGTATGTATATAATATTTTTAATCTTTAATTAAACAGCACTTAGAGCATTGATCCTCACAAAAGACCTTTGGTTTGCTGAAGAAATTGTTGGTGTAAAGAAAGAATGAAAAGGGCATTATACTCAGCATATATGGGATCTGTGTACATCTAAATGTTGTTAACATCTGGGGAAGTTAGAAAATAAATTTTGCTGTGCTTGAATGACAGAAGTTTGTTTTTTGCAATTATTTAAGCAAATTCAGACTGTAAGTGTTAACAAATTATCCTAGTACACTGCTAAAGGTAAATCAGTCACGCATTTCTGTCTCCAAAATTGTTCCATATGCAAACATATTAACTGCAATAACACTTCCAAAACACTATCACTTTGCAGTACCTACACAAGTCATCCAACACATGGAGCAATCACCAGTACAGCTGGGTAATCAATAAAAGAAGAATGTCTTTTAAATACTTATTAACTGTAAAGCTAAGCAAGTTAAATATTAACATTATGATATGCATGTAAGAAAGGAAAATCCAGAAAGTTGAAAGCAAGATTAAAGAGTGAAAAATACTGCAAAGGAACAATTACTAAAAGCAGAGTGGCTGAGAGATGGATACAATGTGGAATGAAGAAACATCTTTTTTCTTTCTTTTAAAAGCACAATTTAGAAACAACTGTTGGGGAAAGAAGCTTTCATTTTCCTTTTTTTCCCTGATTTCATCAGTGAACATTGCTTCTTTCAAAGGCTCAGGAAAAGCATTTGATTGCTTTAATTAGAAAAAAAATTGTTTCTGTTGAATTATGTCTGACAAGATTCTGAAAGGTTCATACCCACAAACAAGTCAACTTTTCTACCTTAAGGCAGGCCTGAGGGGAGAAGTAAAGCTCTACTTTTCATTGCAAAGAGCTATTTCAAAACCATATGGCAGAGGTGCCACCTGGGAATAACTCCCTGTGCCCCACATACCTAATTAACACGAGCTCCTGCTACACTGGTGTGCACAGGGAAGAGGAATGAATGACCTTGTTAGGTGAAGACACATAAAAAGAGGATGAGAGCAAGGCTCGGAGATGAAGAGAAACAGATGGGACTGTCAGCTGTAGAACTGCGATGCCCTACAATGCAAGAGGAGCACGGGTAACATGGGGAATATTGCTTGGGTTAGACAAAACACCTCCAACTGCAGGCACCAGAAGACTTACTGACCTACATTTGGGATTGGAAAGGCTTTTGCTGCATGATATTTTAGTTGTATTTACTTCTACATGAAGGGGAGGGGTGCAGTCTGTTCCTCTCTCACTCTGCATTGCAGCTACTCCTGTAAGTGCCAGTACTGCTTGACACACTTTGTAGTCTACAGCACAACTACTGCACCACTTCAGAAGCTCCTCAATTTCAATCCCCCACCCCCTCAGGATGGCACACTTTTCTCTTTCAGTAAAGAACCATTACTGCCAGATAATGGATTCTGTACTCAGCATCAAAAATGCTTGGTGATCAATTCCAGAAGTCCCGAAGAGAAATAAAAATTACCTCCTCACACCATGGAAAAAGTGCAGGCTCTTGTCTTAACAAGGCTCTAATTCCATAACTGAGATTGTTTGAAGTTGTTTGGCCAACTGATTTGGGAACTTGCTGATTCGAAATCCCAAATATTATGTTGTTAGAAATCTTTTCTCTCCCACAAAGCTCTATATTTGTGGATTATGATGACTGCTGACTTTGATCAAATGCTCAGAAAGTTTTCACGCAGAAGACCAAAGTTGGAGGAAAAGAACCTGCTACAACACATGATTGAGAGCCAGGATACAGAGAAATGCCTGAGAAGTCCAAAATGCATTTTATTGGGCCATTTGTCTATGTGGACAGGGCTAAATACATCACATATACACATTACAGATTTCCTAAGCAGATGAGAACAAAGGAAAAAAAAAGATATTAAAAGATATTGGGGACAAGTGGTAATTTTTATTCATTAATATTTCCAAGCAAGAAACAGCAATTCAAATATACTGGATACTTTTTTTGGCTCCTGGGGAATGAAGAGATAGATTACTAGATCTATTAATTTATATTCAAGAAACAGATTCCAATTACAAGTAGTTTCTGACCCTTTCTGGCCCCACAGCCATTGCAAGAATCTCTTTAATTACTTGCCTTTTTTGCAATAAAATACAATTAAGCAGCACTAATTATTTGACACAAGATATTTTAAGTATGGAAGAGGCTAACCAGTTGCTATAACAACATCATTTAATGAACTTGACTGGCAGGTACTACATATTCTTCTTCTATGGCAGAAGAGTTTTGTTCTGCACCTTCACTTTCAAACATATCATCTTTGTTCTAATTTGTACCTACAATAAAATAAGAACACATTGAATAGAAGAGTGCTGAAAGAATTCACAAAACCATCCCATTGTCACAGCATTTCACACTATGGGATAATAGATAAATACTAAGCAATTATGACAGAGGTGGGAAGACCATGGATTAAAATAAAAACAATGTGGAAACAAGGTCTTCTTCTGAGGACAGAAGTCTGGGATAACGTTATAAATTAAACTAGACAGAAGCAATACCAATCCAGTCAATAATGATGGGGATTTTTTAATGATAAAGCAGTGACTTATCCTTACATGGGCAACTAAGTATGCCATGATGCATAATTATTTCTTCAGAAATACTGCAACACCACTATAAAAAAAACTAATTTAAAAAAATCAACTCAGATATCCAAAAATTATAACAACTCTTTAAATTTCTTTATGTGATTCCAGACAATCTTCATTGTGTTCCCCAAAAGGTCACAGAGGGAAAGGAAGGCTAAGAAATTACCAAGTTGGCATAAGTATATTACATGACAGGATTGGGTAATTTCAGGAGCACTTTTCTCAGTCTTATAGATAATGTAGACTATACTGTTCACCACATTAACTTGGTCAATCGCTCAGATTCAAGTCTTATTTTTAAAACAACAAAAAGATGAGTAATTCAAAGGGAATTCAGAAAGGTGCTCAGTTTTTACAGATACAAAAACATAATTCTGTAAAGAACTGGTTCTATAATTTTGGGTGCAGGAAGACAGCACATGGGCTTCACAGAACCAGAGGCACTGTTTCATTCCAGCCAATTTATGCTGTTTATAATAAAATACAAGTAACATCTACAAGTTTTCTTACCTTTTCATATGAGTTACTGGATACTCAAAATTAAATTTAAAGCTAACACAAAGTAATTATATTTTTACTCAGAGTCTAAATAATTTCTTGAAAAAAGTCAGCTCTAATAATCAAAATTGATGGAAATCATTAGGATTTTATAGCTCTATTTTCTGTCCCTAATTACACCCTCAAATAGAACAGTAGGAAAAAATTCTTCAGTGATTCTGATATTCACCTTCACTACCAAAACTTCTTTCTTGATGACATCTTTAGCAAGTTAAACCAACTTGTGAATCAAACCAAGACTCACAAGTTCTAAAGAAAGTCAAACACACTCCTACCATTTTGTCAGTATCAAATCAATGGTATTTCTCCTTCCTTGAACAAATAGGCAAATCCTAAACTCTTCCACTCTGATAGTCAATGTTTGCACACGTTAGTATACAAGTACTTGCATTTGGATCCACAAATATTTCCAAAAGAGTATCTAGTTAAATAATAAATTAAGGAACTACTTAAACATTAAAGTATTTAAGTAACATTTAAAGAAGCACAAACACATAGAAAGAAACTCAAAAGGTTTATTTAGTAGTCAAAATTAGTTAACTTTCATTCTGCAAACAGCAATAGCATTTTTGCTGTTGAATTTCATTTTCAGCTGCATCATAGGGAATTTACAAATAAAATTAATAAAATACTTTAAAGCATAAAATTCTTACTCTATAAGAGAATATTGTACAGTGTTTTACTTCCCTTTCAAAAGATTTTAAATCTCTATATAAAGTTCTTACTTTATTTTAAAATTTGTATGGAGCTCTAAAGATTCGTATCTGAAAGTCTATGAAATATTTTGATATAGCATCTGTGAATGTTTTCATATGAAAGTTCTTATTAAGACATACTGTATGAATTTTGTGGGGTAAAGTTTAGGGCAATTTCATCATCTTTACCACTCTAGCATTAATGTGGAAGACCAGCTGAGAGAACAAATGCATGAGAATTAATCACAGGATTCATATTCACATATCATATTTAGGTAAAGGAAAATAAATTAAAAGGATCCAAGAAGTCTTTTAAAAGGACATAACACATTCAGCAGTAAAGGATGAAAGTCACATCTGGGAGGTGAGTTCTGTTAGACTGCAGGATGCTGTTACTGGGTACTCCACTCCACCCCCACATACAGTGAATAATGTACAGCCCTTATGTACAGAAATAATCTTCCTGCATGGGTCAGCATTGAAAAAGTTGAAACTAGAGCTTTATATCTTTATATATCTTATATCTTTCATTAATGCAAGCAAACACAGAATAACTTCAGCACCTCTTAAACGTGACTGATTGCCTGCTTAACTTCAACTGCACAGAAAATGTATTTTAAAATAACTATGCAATCACTGTATGCACAACATACTAATAACTTCTACAATTTATGTATTCCAAAGCATCCTGGAGGCTTATGAACCTTGCTGTCTTGATTTATTTAGGATGACCTGGTTAGACAGTCATCAAGAAGCCATTTTCTCATCACACAAAACAGAAATTTTCATTAATGGGGAAAATACTATAAAATACCTCACATGAGGCTTTCCTTATGTGCTATACCCCGGGTTTCCATAGCAGAGTCCTGGACCTCTTGTCCAAAAGAAATTAATTTTGTGTATTTCAAGGCTGCTCTGCAATGCGAATTAAAGTAACAGAAATGGGAGATGATATGGAAGACTGACTTAAAAAGTGTGGTCCAGAACCAATGAAAATACACCACACTATTTTTCATTGTTTCTCAGTAAAAGTATAATGAGTGGCAGCTTTGTTGGTTGGTTGGATTTTTTCCCCATCTATATGCAGTGTACATTTATCTTTCTTCCCCTTATTGCATTTTTCAAGTCCAGTATGAACAGCCACACTCTCTTTCAAGTGTCAAGTCTAATTGAGTTAGAATTATGATAAGGAATTATTACCTGAATAATAACTTGTATCCCTGAAGATAAGTATCCTAAATATGCATGTGTAAGACCTTGATTCTGTTGCTGAATTTTGTCAGGATTCAGGGTATCTCAAAAACAAAGCTGCAAAAAACACAGATTAATCTGTGTTGCAAGAAAGCGAGGAAAGTGTTCAGCTTTGGAAACATGAAACACACAACAATGGTGATACAGTATTACATCTGAAGTGCTTGAATTTGGCATGCTAGCAAGTTTGATATTAATTCATAAACAATAGGGACACTATCAGTAGCTCATAAGCTCATTTCAATAGATCCGGGACCCCTAATGTAAGAAGGACATGGACCTGCTGGAATGAGTCCAGAGACCACGAAGATGGTCAGAGGGCTGGAACACCTCTCCAGTGAGGAGAGGATGAGAGCTGGAGCTGTTCAGCACAGAGAAGAGTAAGCTCCAGGGAGACATCAGAGCTTCCAGAACTGAAAGGGGCTCTACAAGAAAGCTGTAAGAGGGACTTTTGACTAGTATGTGGTGACAAGTAATGGCTTTAAATTGAAAGACAACAGGTTTAGGTAAGATATTAGGAAGAAATTCTTTACTGTCAGCGTGGTGAGGCACCAGAACAGGTTGTCTAGAGAAGCTGTGGATGCCCCACCCCTGGCAGTGTTCAAGGCCAGGCTGGATGGGGCTCTGAGCAACCTGCTCCAGTGAAAGGTGTCTCTGTCCATGGCAGCAGGGTTGGAACGAGATGATCTTTAATGTCTCTTCCAATCCAAACCATTCCATGATAATACTTCCAGATTCTATAAAGTTCAGAAATTATGCATAGAAAACACACTGGCATACAATAAAAAAATACTTATTTCACTTTTTTTCACAGGAAAAAAAATAATTAGATCCCGAATGCATTTGCTTGCTTTGTTTATTTCAGAAAGACACAAACTTTCTAATTCAGAAAAAAAGCTTTACAGAAAGGATCAAAGATTAATTTCACATAGTAACTTTATGAGATCTGATTTCTAAGAATTTTTTTGTTGAATTTAGAACTGCTTATTTCTGCAAATCAAATGTGTATTTATATGAGTCACTATATGGTGGTGTTTATTCTGAGTCTTCTGGAAAACAGCAAGGTGAAATACAGCAGAGTAGAGATGTCATTGCAATGGCACACTCCTTTACTAGTCCTGCTCCTTCTGTCTAGTTTTAAACATCAACTTGAGTCCCACCACTCCAGTTACACTCTAAACTATTCTGTACAATTTTAGTCTCTCCTTATAAGAATTTTACTAAATCTCTTAGGGATTTTTCTTGAAGTGTTTTTCTAGTTTTAAAGAACATTTTCTAAAAAGTTCTAAGCATGTATGCAACACTAAATATATGTTCAAAATTATTTTATTTTTATGCTAAAATTCACAAATCCCTAAGTATGTCTTGGAAAACCTCTGGAAGAGTTTGAGAATTGGAATCTTTAGTAACCCAAGCATGTATTAGGAAACACTTAATGTGACTGAAATTACTTGAAATTTGCACATAGTAAGTATTGAAAAAAATGTGTGCTCTTAAAAACAGACACAAATAAAAGCACAGTACAAAACCAAGGTGATTTCATTTGTAGAAATCTAGGAGGGATTACTAGCTCACAATCAAGAAGAGAAGAAACTCATGAAGGGAGATTATGTACAGCAGAGGAAAAAAAATCAGGAAAGGATAGAACTGGGAGACTGAAAATTATAGCAATCTTCAGAACTCAGGATAGATTAAGGAAAGATGAACTATACATAAGATTTAAGGACAAACAGAAACATTAAGGTTGAAAAATAATTAAAATACCAATAAGCCTGGTTGCTAAAATATCAGTACTAAAAAAGTAAATATACTTACATACACATATTAAAAACGGAATAGAAAACAACATCATCACTCAGTATATCAGATGTGAACAAAAAAAGACTCAATTTACATCATGGATTATGTTTGTAGAGACAGAAGAATAAAATACCTTTTTCATTACCTTACTCATAAGAAATATTAATATGTAGATTGTGTGCTGAAATTTGCTGAAGTTCATGATGATTTTACAAGGCTGAAGTAGATACTGAGAGCAAGTTTTGCTCCAATCAGTTTAGGAAATCTAAGTGATTTAGTAATGAGGGAGCAGGACCTAGGGGTTAACTCATAGAACAGTTATGAGTTAAATGTTCTATTGCTACTCCTCCCTCTCTTTTATGGTCACAGGTAACTCATTTATCAACATGGAATATCCCCAGCATAAAACAAGGCTGTACTTGCTTCTACTAGACACATTGAAACTTCACACTGGATATGATGCCCACTTGAATTACTTCCAACATTATTTTAAAGCCTTACATGAAGAGACTCAGGTCTAATTTGTATGTACTGTTCATAAAGAAGTTCTGAAATTTTATTTAACATAGGAAAGGGCCATGAAAGATTCAGCAACAATCCTTGCTTGGTGGAAACCTGATTTCACCATGTTCCTCTGTATAAGCCAAATAACTTAAAACTCCCTGCATTATGTAAATGACAAGCTAGCAGCCTCTAGAAAACACTCTCAGCTAAGCAATGAAGCTGGGGAAGGATCTGGAGCACAGATCTGATGAGGAGTGGCTGAGGGAGCCAGGGGTGTTTAGCCCAGAGAAAAAGGAGGCTCAGGGAGAACCTTATAGTGGTTTATGAGTTAAATTTCTGAAACAGAATGCCAGTACAGAACATTGAGTAGAAAACAGAAATTAGACATAACAATTTATCTGCTTGCTTTCTGCTACTTCTCTTTTCTAAACCACTGGGAATCACAGGATGGCTAAGGTTGAATGGAACCACTGGAAGTCATCTCATCCAACCTCCCTGCTCAAACTCTACAGCACATTACTAAGGGTTGTCTGTTGTCAGACAGCTTTTGAATAGGTTAAATACCCCGTGATAAAAGGGCAGTGCTTAATGCCTAAGGTAATGCTTTATGGTGAGATACCTGATGGTTGTAAAGCTTTTCAGTTTTCCTTTGGCCACAATTAGCTAACTGGAGAATCTCTAACATTAGCATTCAAGAAAAAGCTACCAGCTGCTGATCAAGCCTTTCACAGCTGGAGTTGAACAGTAAAGGGGTCTGGTTTAGTGCACTTGCACAGCACAGGGAAAGAAGTCAGATCCTCAGCAAAAGCCTCAGATGACAGAAAACAGAATCAGACAGCAAGACCCTTCTTACAGTACCTCGAAGTGGCCCCCAGATATTCAATATGCACTGAATGTCAAAGTCAGCTTTAATTCACTTACAGAAAATTAAATACATCAAAGAAAATGCTGATGAGTGACGTTCTGGTATTGGCTGTCCCAGTGAGACGTGTCAGCAAAAAGAATTAAGTAATTTGTGGAATGCTGAACCAGATCATATGCAGAAGAAGACCTTGTAAAGGGAAGTATCTGGTCTGTTAAGACTGATGTGTCAGACAGGACAATGCTTGAATTTAAATGTAATTTCAGGAGAAATAAGAAATTTCTTGGGAGGGCACACTATAGTGGTTACACTGTGTTAAACACTCATTCTGTGACAGGATTAGTTGCTGCATTTCAAGTATCTAAATCAAAATACTGGGCAGTTTCCTTGCTACAATGAGAGTACCGTGACTGAAAGAAATACCACTAATGTTTTTAATAACAAAACAACAAAAAAAAGGGTTTCTAATTTATGTCATAAAATTAAATGTACAGGACTAAGTGAACAATCACATCTACAACTGTAAAAGTTCTCAAAGCCCAGAGAGAGCAGTTTAATGCAGGAGAGAATAGCACTGGAAGAACCCTGGTAATTGAAGGAGTGTATAGTTCACAACTTTGATTCAGAAAAGAATATAACCATGTTAAAAGCAGTAAGTAACAAAATTAAAGTAGTCTTACATCTGTAAATCCAGCAAAATGTCTTACTGAGTTATTTCAGGCAAATCATCACGGCAAGTCTCAAATGGGCCGTGGTTGAAGCGTACACATGGTCAAGGTAGTTCATGTTAGAAAAAACAGAGCAGTTGAAGGCTGCTGCAATGACAGCTCAGCAAGCTGAAAGAATTGCACCCTGTGGTTTAAAATTGACTGTTTCAAAACCATGTGCACTATCTTCAAAGAACTGACAAAATATCAAGTTTTTCAAATAGCAGCGTTTAGAAAACAGTGTCTGAAAGACATACTTGAGTGTTTCTCACAGGGAAAACCTGAAAACCTATCAAAACTAAATATTCATGTCACTTTTTGATTACTCAAAATGATACTCTGTAAAATTTTTCTCCTAGTGTCCTGTTTATCAACAAATGCAACTTGTAAAGCATATAAAGTGCACAAAACAAAGTTAGAAAACCTAGAGCTGTGCTCATACAAGAGACAGTATTGAAAGTCAAAAGCAGTACACAGCTGTTCTTGTTTGTCATTTGGATATAACTAACCAGACTTGACAAATTATGATTTAATACTGGTGTTTTTGAAGTCTAAATTTCTATTCCTCCATGTCAATTACAAAGATAAATGTTCTTTTAAAAAAAATCCTGACTAGAAAAGGTAAATACACAAGGCCATGAAACACAAATTGAATGCTTCCATCTCCAATTTGCACATGGCACAATAACACAAGACCTGCATGCTAGGTCTGACCTTAACACACTGAGCACTGCCTTGCAGGTGCTCAAGCACAGAGCCTCAAACATTTTCACACACTTTCCTTCTATTAAGATCCTTTGCTACAGAAGACTTCACGAAGAACTAAGTGTTCAAATGCATTGAGTAACCTGGGTTGCAGACTGTAGAGATCATATCTAAACTGATGGGGAAAAGGGAAGGCTCAGGCCTTAGGAGTACCAAATTTATCATATGTTCTTTCAAGAGCTGGTAAGGGACAGAGTGGTCATCTGTCACGTCACTTAAATATATCTACAAACTTTAAAAAGCAGTGAAATGAATAATTAAGAAGATCATAAATTTTGCACTACCCACAAAATGAATGTACTTTATGTTTTTCAAATATAAAAGAAATGCATATTTCATTATAAAACAACATGAATTGTTGGTGGCAGTAAGAGCTGGGTTTATGCATTATTCACTCCTGAAAACATTCATTAATTCAAAGATTGTCTGATGGTGTTCATGCCCTTCTGCAACACTAAGCCCAAGGGGGAGTGAAGGTATTTCAAACCCAAAACTTGCATGTCACATGGTTTTGCTGGCAGTGGAACTCTGGGAAATACCTGCACACCATCCAGTCACTGCCAGTTACACACTGCCCTGCAGCCTACAGAGGGATCAACTGAATATGGCAAAGCCGTGACTGCAGGCAGTGTCTCTCCAAGCTCATCAGCCCAGCCCAGACATCAAAAATTGCTGCACAAGCATTTGGCAGCATCTGAGCATTCCCAGGTTCAACCCCCAGGCAGGGTGAGTTCCAGAGAACTGCAGTGCATGGGTGCATCAGCCCACAAGTTTCTGTCATCCGCTTTCTGTCAGTGCCTAAATGGGAGCAGAGCTGCAGATTAAAGTGTGAGCAAGTGAAATGACAGAACTGGAAGACAACAACTGCTCTGGTGTAAGGGGACTAATCTGTGTGACCAAAGGATGTAGGCATGTATCTCCTACCAAGGGCAGTGCAAGGCAGACTGCAAGGAAATTGGACATACGGATGCATCCCTTAGAGAGAACAGCTGAATTTTTTTCACGATTTTCTATTTCGGATGTCTCAGAAGTCTGGCATTCTTTGACTTCAAATCATCTCAAGAGGGAAAGAAGATACCAGTAGGAATCGATAGTTCTGCACTGAATAAGGCTTTTTCATCAAATTACTAGACATATGGACTGTTTATCTGGCAACAGTAAGTGGTTGTTTTCACAACAGAAAGAAGGCACAGCATATCACAAGTATCTGTGTTGTGACCTCTGGAGTTCACTTCATATACAGAAAAATCTGTAAAAATTAGTAAGGCTGCAAAAGTTACTGATGGTATGAAAATACTCAGAGCTAATTAAAAACCAAACTTGACCAAAATGAGTTGTAGAAGCTCAGAGAAACAAATTATGTTGCAATAAAATGACAACTAAAGTCAGATGCCAATAAACACAAAATAATAACTATGAGACTAATATGAGTTCTGAAAAAGTTACCATCACCCAGGAAAATGACCTTGGTGTTCATATAGGTTGTTCTCTGTCAGCATCAGTCTAGCACTCAAAAATTGCCAAGAAGTCAAACAAAATACTAGAAATTAATAAGAAAGGACCACAGAAACAGGAACTACAAGTGATAAACTGTTTCACTAACTTCATAAAGTATTCTGAATGCAGTTCCCAGTTCTGGTGTTTGGAAGCTCATGATATCTATCAAGAACATTTCAACAAATCATACAGCAACATTCAGCTAAGGGTCACATTTAACCAGCCTTGGCCAATTTCCAGCCAACACTACTGTCTGCTACACATTCCTTTGAACCAGGAAATAAATAACAAACCAGAATAATTTCTATTATCTTGCCCATAACTACTGTAATCAGTTAGGAGAATGTAAAACTTATCATGGTTTTAGCACCTATTTCAATTTTGTTTTCCCAGAGGGCAAGTATGTGCAATTGCAGTAGATGAGGGAGAAATCTAGGTAAATTAAAAAAATGTGGGACAGTTCCATCAGCCATGGTTTAATCTCCATGATTAAAGACACAAGCATTAACAGAACACGTCCATCACCAGCGAAGTTTGTGGCTCAGGAGGAATCAGAAAAGAGCAGATGAGATACTAAATCATATTCCAGCAAGTGTTGGTCTGGTGCATAAGCCTTGTCTGGAAATACACACAACTTCAAGGTGAATCTAAGTAAGTTTATTAATTTCATAATGTTTAGAAAAGCATTAGAAATAGAACCAGGGTCTTACTTTAATTGCAGCAGATCTGGTATCTTACTGCTCTAATTTGCTCAGAAAATTGTACAACATACTTAAAGGATCACAGGTTCTGAAATTTGGTGTAACATTAGTTTTTTAGAAATATACACCATGCATACATACTGAGAAATGCCTTAATAAAAGAGTAAGCCATGATTTATCATTTATATATGGTTTCTGTAATACTAACTAGCCATTAGACATGATAATTTTTTTTCTGAATTAAAGTCTGTTAACCTCTGGAATTTAAGAACATTGATAAAATAGCTGCTATTTTTAATTTCAGCAAGTCAACATAGATAAACTATATTTTCTAGTAATTTGTTACTTTTTCACTTGTCCTATTGAAAGCATATTAATTTTCAAAACAGACTGCTTAACAACTGGCTCTAAAAAAGTCACTGCCAATGTAATGTCAGTTAACGCATAAATGGATTTGTTATAACGACTTTAACTTCACTATTAAAAACAGTTACATCAGAATTCTTTTCCAATCACTGTGATAAAAAAGCAGCGAACACATTATTTGCAAAACTCTAAACATAACTTGAAGAACATACTAACATGCTGTGGCATTCTAAAACTTTATGCAAGCAACACAATATCATAAATGTAGGTAGTACTACAATGGTGCCATGGTTGAGTATTATGGTTGGAAGTTCATTGAGATTTGCTTCTGAGATTTCATAACTGTAAGTCATGAGCATGAGAGATAACTAACACTTGATGCTGTGAAAGAAGTGCAGACTGATAAAAATTGTGGGAACTTGTAAGTGAAAGATGAGAATTCTTTACTTTTGTAATGAAAATAACAAAAACTCCATAAATAACAAGCACTTCAGAGATCACAAAGCACACATATTTCCTGTCCTTTGCAGCTTTAGGCTATAACGTAGGACAATCTTGGTCCTCCTGTAAGTGCACAATCCTTCAAAGTTTCATCTTACAGTAATAATTAACAAAGCAACATTTCAGGATAAGACATAAACCTATAAAAGAATAAAACTGTTTTCCCTGTCAAGAAGACCAGGCTACCCTGTGAAATGGTACATATTTAAATAGTCAACTGGTACATCACAATTTAACCCCACTTTGTGACCCCTCCAAAATGCAAACACACTTGTAGGACTGACCAAGATTTCATTGGCAGCACCTGAATCAGCTACTTCGTCAGAATAAGTAAAATGGACAAAAAGATAAATTAATCTGCACCAGAGTTTTGTCAGCATAAAGCTTTGCTAGTTAAGACAATAACTTTTATCAATCTTCTAATATTTTAGGCAACTACCAACCTAAAGATTCTATGTCTTCATGTCCCCTGGAGTAACGATTTTTGCATCAGTAATATCTAATCTGTGAAATTATGCAATTTAGATAGAATAGGAAAAGGATCAAAATCAAACTGTGTCCTAAGTGTAAAACTGAAGTACTTCAATGCCATTCTCTTTCTCCCTTCCACTACAGAGGTGTAAAAAAAGCCCAATGCTTTGAAGCCCCTTTACATTTTGTGCAAGTGAAAAGAATAACAAAATAGTTAACTATGTAAACATAGAAAATGAAATTTTTCAGAATAGAGAAATAGAATTTACAAATGTAATTCAAATGAAAACCTGAATTTGGACAGTCCAGTGCACTAATTCCTTTTCTGCTTACAGCAACTTAAAAAACAGATGTATGCAGTCTGTCTCCTCATATTTTTTACAGGCTTAAGCAAAAACAGACTCTAGAATCCTAGCATTGACCAACTACATTTTGTAAAAATCACAGTCTTTGCTTCTTCCACATCCATGTCTTACCAAATACAGTGTCACTGTCACTTGCATTAACAAGCCTTTACATTGCCATTCCATCCATTTTCTATCCAAAAGCAACATCACAATGAACTTTTCACAACCTTTTCTGCAGTGCAGATCACACAATGTAGTCCCCAATAAATCTTTTAAATATCATTTCTTCAAGATGCAGTCCCATCAACTACCTCTGAGAATTCCAAGAATGTCACTAAGTTATGAATTTTGCTGTAGGTTATAAAAAGGTGGCAGCAGTGATGGCCTCAGGGCACACACTCTCCGCAGTTCTCTGTCAGAGCAGCATCTGCTCTCCAAGGCCAGGTGCAATAAACAACCATTTGCTGACCAGCTACTCCGAGGGAGAAACCTTGGATGAGGGCTTGCTACATAACACAAAACTCACTTCACTTTTAACCCTAAACGTACCACTGAACTGAGATCCTCAGACCAGGCTGCTTGGGAAAGAGACAATGGATTAGAAAAGGAGAGGTTACATAATGGCTCTTTGGTGAGAAAATAACAAACAGACAATATTTTGTTTCCTAAGCAGAAGGGTAAAAAATTTTGTGCAGGAGGGGAATAATGAACTTCTAGAGGCTCTGACATTATCTTCAAACAATACTTCACTGAGGAAAATAAACCCATAAGAAATACACAGACATTTATTATTATGCTCTCTGTATGTTTCCTTTTCTAGCTAAAGTGGAAGAGTATTTGTTTTCTTGGACCCATTAGCAAAACCCAGTGGGTGTTTATTTGTTCATTTTTCCTCTAAATAACACAAGTATCTGACAAGACAAACTGCAAAATGAAACTGTACAGCAGGGGCTCAAGAAGAGTCTGCACTAACAATGA
Organism: Trochalopteron elliotii; assembly: GCA_024734555.1. Taxonomy (NCBI): domain Eukaryota; kingdom Metazoa; phylum Chordata; class Aves; order Passeriformes; family Leiothrichidae; genus Trochalopteron; species Trochalopteron elliotii. The sequence goes on from JANPWX010000102.1 coordinate 2,152,663, forward strand.
ATTTGCAGGATTCATGCACATCAAGGAACTTAGTTTTCTTGGAGGCAGATCCTTTTTTATTCCCTGGTAATGGATTGTACTTTGCAACTGTCTATCAGGGAAGCAAGGGAAGTGACAGCACTGTAACCCACCGAGACCCAGCAAAGGTGTAAGTACAAGGGTGATGGTGAACTTCAAACCCAGCAACCTCCACAGGCAGCAATGGAACCAAGTGGTGCTTGTGCCACACTTTCATTGCTTGCCCAGCCTTTTTGTCTGCAGGTCCTGCCAAGACTGTTCTAGGTAAGACCCAACTGTAGTAACCTAATTTTTCTGTGAAATCCCTGAAGAAATCTTACCACATTAATTGGAATTGCTGCAAGTTGAAAGTAAACATCCCAACTGATCTCAGAGAGTTGGGTGAGCTGCTCTGGAGAACTTATCTGTGTACTGATTCTATACTCCAGGAACAGGATATTACACGTGTATTTTGGTTCTGCTCCACAGACCCCACTTCCCGCTCTCACCCCTAAATAAAGATAAAAGATTTGGTTACAGCCCACATGAAAAAGTTTAAGTACTTGACTGCGCAGCAGATGTAAACCAAATGACCACCAAGTGGCATTTTGCACACTGTACTGTTTCGAATTTATATTGTTTTTGTAGTGGCTTTGGAACAAGAAAGACCTGCTGAAGTCAGCTGCAGCCAACATTTTACTGGCTTACCTACAGTCTTTGTATTGGTTCTTGTTTATTTACCTGTTGCAGATAAATCTTAAGTTGTTGCATAACAGACTTCACTTAAAATGTTACTTAGCAGAGTGGCTTTTATTTATTATTTATTTATGCTTTTAATTAACTCACAGTCAAGAAACCAAAGGTAATTTTCTAGCAACAACTGCACTGTAACTGAAGTTTTTGTTGGTACAGCCTTGATGGTTATAGCCTGATTCTTGTTACAACATATCTCATCTACTAAGAGAGGAAGGTTTTTTTGTGCTACAGCTTCTTTCACACTTTATACTGGGAATGTTTTCTCTGGTACTTGCAAATATTTTTATTGTCAACTCCAAACATTTGCAAACTGTGACAGACACAAAGTGCTCAAACAAATATTTACAAAAAACCTCTGAGCTTATTAGTTACTTTAGGTGCAGAAAATTTCCATTACAATGCTGTACCAAAGAGGAAGATAAACGCTCCAGGACATGAAACAACTATTTTTTTTTTGAGAGAGAGACTTGAAGCCTACATTTTTGTGCAAAAATTTAATATTTAAAATCTTCATCTATGGACTTTATGTTACACTGAAGTAAGTGCTTTTCATGCCTGGAGCTAGAAAGAGGACCTATGTTAGGCAATGTTATTTTCTGTCTCTAAGTGCACAACTGGATGCATGTGCATGGATCATGGCAATTTCCCTGAACAATCTGAATCTTCAGCTGAACCGATATTTTGGTACTAGTATGCTGAAAATAACAGAATTGGACTAACCACGAGAAAATGTGACATCAGAAATTAAAAAGTGCAAACTATTAACATTGGTCCTGCTTGGAAATTTGGTAAGAACTTCCTATAAATTCACAGTTCCAGTTTCTATCAGTCACTCACTCAAAACCCTAGGAATACCAATGAATTTATCCTATAACAGTAATACTGATTAAATACTTCTTGAGTTCTTTATTATGTATGGTATTTTAAAACTTTCAGGAATATCTTATCTGTCAACATTTTACTTTCTACAACTTCTTAATCCTTAAATATCTCCCTATTAGCCTTCTATGTTTTTATCTTAAAAAAACCACAAGCGACCACTAAGAGTAAATAATCATTTTGGTTGAGAAAAATAACATTCAGCCAATCAGATAAAAATACAGGTGCAGGCAAACAGTTACTACAGCTACTTAAGCCCTCTGTTTTGAAACAGTGATTCCCCTAGAGATGGTTTTGTATTACACAGAACTACAGAAAATCCCTAATCCCCTCAAACCTTCCCCATTTTCTTTATCAGTTTTTCTGTGATTGTGCTATAGTCTGATTGCTGGAAGTCTCATCCTTGTCTTAATGGCATGGAAAGCTAAAAAGATGCCCCCAGACCTTCCTTTTCAAAATGGTTGTTTTATCTGCTGAAGTAAATTATAAATATTCCCTAAACTACCAGAATTTATTTGGAATTATGTCTCCACTTTTACATTTGGCATGTAGTCCATTTACTCCTTCCATATCTCAACAATAAGGCTAGTTAGAATTAACAAGTATTGGTTATGATCCAGCCTGTTAATAGCAAGATTGATCCATGGGGTGTTTTATAGCTCATTAGAAGTTTATTAGCTATTGCATATCATCAATAAAACCTGTTTAATTGGCTAATTGCTACAGCTGCTGCAGTGAGTGATGCTTGCAATTCTTCCCATGTTTAGAGCAGTGTGTTCTCCCGGACTCTGCCTGTCTGATTTTCCTTTTACAGGAGACTCTTATTGCAGTTTTGTACCCAGTGATAACACACCGGTTTTTACATCTTAACAGTTCCTATGAGGAGCATTAGATTAAGTTACACCTGCAGTCAGAAGAATCTTTTTAAAATGTGTGGAAAATCAACGAATTTAAAGCCTTTCAAGTGTCTTGGTTTGATAAGTAGTAATCCCAGAAAGCCAGTGCTCTGATGGGCTGACTAAGGATTACTGTTTAGCTCAAGCCATTTCACCATCTCACATGGCTCAGTAAGTATTTGCACTGAAAAACATTCAGCAACCAAACATTTGGCCAGCTGGAATTAGAAGAATTATGCTATTTCACAATTATTATTAGATACAGTGTAACTTTATATGAATTCTATTTCAAGAGATAAAATGATCATATTTAACGTGCAGAAACTTTTCATTTTCTCCATAAACCACTTATTCTAATTGCTTGTAATATGACAATTGTGTTTAAATACATCATGAGGGCTCCCTAAAACAAACTCTTAGCTGTTGCCTGTGAACAGCTGTGCTGTTCTACAGCTGCCCATATGACATTACCAGCTCTTGCGATGTTCTCAGCGCAACCAGAAAATCAGCACAACATAAAAAATATCATGTGAATTTTGCTTGTTAGAACCTGTTGAATGCTGTGTGTATTTCAGGTATATTTTCAGACCTACACTAACCAAGGACAGCCATTTATCAAGATGCATTTGGGGCAGCTGTGCTCAGGCTTTCACCAGCAATAGAGCACAGGCCAAATGTTCTTCCGAAATGGGGCTATACTTGCAGAATTTCCTAAGCAGCAAATGCATACAGTGTTTATTTATTTATTTATTCATTCATTCATAAATCCCTCCTGTAGATATTCAAACACTGCCTGAATAGACAGAAGCCCTCAAACACTGCTCTAAAGCATTTCTAGAGGACACCTCTGTAAAGTTCTGAGTGGAGAGCAGTAGTACAATAGCAGAGAACAGCTTGTTATGCCTGGGAATTTCTTTACTTACAACTGTGCAAACTCAGTAATGGGAGGGAGGTTTTTCTTAGCAATAAGTCCCTCTAGACCTTCCAATCACTCTGCTGTCTAAGGGTAATGTAAGATAGAAAAACATACAAACATACACAGAAGAGGGATCTAATCCCAGTTATTGCTATAGTGATCCTAGGTTAATTTTAAAACTGTATGTCCCTTATCATGGAATTTTTAAGGTTCAAAAAGACCTTTAAGATCATCACGTCCAACAGCTAACCTAAAGCTGTCATCTTCAGCCCTAAACCATGTCCCCAAGTGTCACATGTAGATATCTTCTGAACACTCTTTGGGATAGTGATTCTACCCCTTCTCTGGGCAACTTGTTCCAATGCCTGACCACCCTTTAACAAAGAAATTTTTCATGAGAAACCTTCCCTGGTGCAACTTGAAGCCATTTCCTCTCATTCTGTTGCTTGTTACCTGGGAGAAGAGACTGACCCCACCTCACTACAACCTTAGGCAGCTCAGCTATGCATTTCTGACATTCAAATTCTAAAGCCAGTGTTAAGAAACAGCATATTCCATCTTACTTTGCCTTCCAGTACCAATTCAATGTTAATAGAACACACAAATATTAGGCTCTGAAATCCAGTAACACACAACATATTATCTTTGCTTGTGGAACAATAACAGTGCTGTTGTGAAAACCTTTTTTTTGTGGCCTTTCTCTGCCCCGGATTTTGTGAGATATGAGCACAATGGTTATGTAGCAGAGAGTATCATCCTAGCACATTGTTATATCTGCTCACTAATTATACATTAAGTGTTGATCAATGCTGAAAGGGAATTAATTCATTACAAGTACATGACATGTATCTTAAGCTACTATTAAGGCTACAGTCTTCTGAATAATGAATGAAGTTACAATGAGTTTAAACCACAGTTCAACAGGATAATCACATTTCAGAATAATAGTTTATGCTACAAAAGCTTGAGTACCTACAAAGCCAGTATGAGCTCATCAAGTCACAAAAAAATAGGTCAATTGCAATTCATACTGCTGCTTTAGAGTTTTACACATATTATTTTACATCACCTTTACCAATAAACTTAGGTATTCAATTTTTATCACATTTCAGTATTTCTTGCCTTCAAAAAGACATCTGTTAAACCGACTTACCTAGAAAAGAAAGGGAAGAGGAAGAAAAGATATAGATATCTGTTAGATATCTGATTAGCACTGCCACCTGTAAGTTGTATATAAAAACCCATTCATTTTTCAGTGCTGAGCTGCTGCTTCTACTCCAGACCCTCTTATACACTCAATTGCTTTCTGATCATTTCCTAGATTTCCACCAGTTCAGTCAATAAATTCACAGTGATCCACACAGAGGCAATGTATGAGAACCTGGGAAGAGAATATTGTCTACAGTTCTGCCTCTCAGGTTTGAGAAAATTCACTTTCCTGCATTTCAGTTCCATGTTTGAGATAAATAGAAACTCTGGAAACCCCAAGCAGCTGTGATGGTGGCTAGATGGAATTCATCCTGTGCATGGTACCAATGTCATGGGGCACATTCTGGGATTTTTTGGATGCCAAACAGCATCCTCTGTTCTATCCAACCAAAATAACTGAAAAAGATATGTTGTATAAAAAAAATTTAAACTAGTCTAGAAAATAAATACTAAGATAAAACATATAGTTTCCTTTCTCTTTATTCCTTGTTCCCAAACCTCATAGTCTTCTTGATATTCACAGACAAGCAAAAGTGCTAAAAAAAAAAAATTGATGTTAGTTCCTGATTATAGCACATCAGTACTGGGATGCAAATAATAAATAATGCAAAAGCTCTAAGAAAAAAAATTTGAGTCTTAGCTCCTGATTACAGCACATCAGTACTGGGATGCAAAGAATAAATAAATTCTGAAGCAATATGATGGACAACATAATTTTCTTAAAGTCATATAAAAGGCCACAGAATATTTACAGATACATGACATAGCTGAATTCAAAAAATATCTAATGCTTTGTGGGAAATCTGAGGAACAAAAATTGAGAAAAAAGGATGTAATTTCTATTGAAAGTTTTTCTTCTAAGAGTTGAGAGAACATGCCTGCTATGCATCAAAGACTGGAGATAAACTCAGTTCAGAGCACACAACTACTCATTGTGTGGGTTACACTGCAGTCTGTCACCTGTCCTCTTAGGGCAAAAACTCCTAGAGCTTTGTGATTTCCAAAATCTTTTATGAGGGAACAGGAATCTAAAAACAAGGATCTGACAGACGGCATCTTGAGAAGGAACAACCAGCCTTATGGGAGGTGTCAGAACCATCGTTTTGTCAAACTTCAACTTTTTTAAAATCAAATTTCTTAAGAGCAAGTGGTGCCAAACAGGAAAGGACACAGACAAAAGTTTCTCCTGAAGTAGCAATCAGTAAGTCCTTCGAAAAATGATACCAAACCTCTTCTAATACCATCTGTTAATAAAAGATGAAGATGTGAGTATTGGGTTTATGATGGCAGTGTTTAGTATGGCTTCATCTGTACCTTGGTAAACCCCACAGGCTGGTTAAGGACACAGACTATCTGCAGAGCACTGACTAAGTCCAACTGGGCTGATTAAAAAAAACCCAAGTGGAGGAAAAACTTTTTGCACTACTGTAGGTTTTACAAGGCTACTACTATTTTCCTTTAATGCAAAGACTGAAAAGCCCTGAAAAGATTGGAAACGTGAGCAAAACCACATGACAGTCTGGAGCAAAGATGCAATGAAACACATCAAGGGTTTTATTTTGATTGATTGATAGTTCTCATCCCGAGCAATACATGTTTCACACACAAGATGGCTGTTCATACAGTCTTTTACCAGGAACTTGATCCTTATATGGTAAATACACACCAGCTCTTCCTGGTGACTACCAGAAACTGGAAATAGTATCTCTCTCAGATATAACAAATATAGCACTGTTGGCTGCTACAACAGCTAATGGTGCATTCAGTATGACTAGAGAAGGGTTTTAGAATAGACTTTTTAGCTATTCACTCCTAATGGAAGGAGTTACCTGCTAGTAACAGCCTTTATCTAGGGAAAGACAATAAATCAAGCATTTCTCATTCCAGGATTGTCAATGTTCTTCTTCTAAAATGTTTATCATGCTACTGAAGATAATCATTAAACTCACTGGCACCTTTACAACTTTGCAACATCATGACAATCATAACCCAGGACACATAATTCATTCAACCCCCTCTGAACAACTCTTTCGGCAATCACAGCAGGTATGATATCAACTGTTTGATTAGAAATAATACTACAGCACAGAAACGGAACATAGATACAATGAATATTGATTTTATGAGCATGTTACAGAAGATCTTCCATGTACCAGTCTACTAGCATTTAGAACAAAATCCTAAAGTATGACATTTGGGTGCTAAGGATTGCCAAATTATACTTCAGTGTGAGAAAGATCACAGTCATCCTTGGTTATCAACATAAAATGTGTATTTGTTTAAAAAAAGTCAATTCAGATGTATAAACATCCAAATTACTCAGCAGTTTATCATACAGCCTCAAGACAGAGTCAGCACAAATCATTAAATCATCTTGGTCTAAAACACAGATTAACTTGCATGATCTGTTCATAAAATCAAACAACATCACAGGAATCAAGTTTCAATCAGTATTTATGAGTCTGTAGCACTACAACAATTTTTTGTTAGAATGCAAAACTATACTTCCACTTGACTGAAACAGTCAAGCTGGTATTTTTCAGTTTATCAAGGAAGTATTATACCAGAAAAAATTAAATTATACCAGTCATTATGTATGCCACAAATATTTTGATTTGCCATACCCTTAATTTTTGTATTACTGAAACTCCTTTCCACCTGAACAAGCCTTGGTGTCCTAGGATGGTCCCACCAGCACTAAGTGGTCACTATGCAACAATGCTGCCATCAGCACTGTAACATCCTTCCATGTTAGAATGTCAAAACATTCTTCACATCTAAACAAACATTTCAGGGCACTGAAATGTTTCACAATTTTTGCATTGAGGGAGGAATGGGGAACCCAAATTCATGCTCAGATGTCAAGTTCATAGCTAGAGCATGAATTTCACAAATTAAAGTAATTTGAGTTGGTTATAATTCCCTGTGCAAGCATATAATTAATAAAATGGGAATAAACCTTGCTGTACAATTTGTGCCAGCGCTTGCTCTAATTTCCCAGACACCCACAGCCTCATTACCTCCAGATTTGTGCATCTCATTATGATTCTGACACTCACACTTGTGCGATTAGTGATGAAATTACAGATTCATCCTGATTTAGTGTGGCCTTTATTGCTGTTAATTAGGCAATGAAATGTGAAAACTGTTATGGCATTTTAATTATTTGAATGCAATGAAATTTGTATATTAAAAAAAAAAACAACCACAAAACAACGACCCAAAACCTGAAGAATGCTATCTTTTCTTAGAAACAGCAGCTGGTTTTGATGAAAACAGCTGATTGAGGGTATTTGAAAATTTACTTTGATGCTAACTGAAGTGATGGCTCCTGTCTAGATCTGCCATGTACAGTTTTATTTTTTGCAGAAAGATAAAATATGCTTTCTTAACTGAGAGCATCAAAATGTGCAGTAACAAAAAACCTGAATGAAATATGGACAGATGAATTGTTTAATCTCAGTAAAATTATTGTATTTTTTTGGCCAAGATACTTTAAAAAACCCCTAGAGGAACAGCCACCAACAGGCACAACTTACCTGCAAAAACAAAACCTCAAAAGAGGCAGCATAAAAATCCAAAGGAAAAAAGCACTGAAATCTCACCCTTATTGCTGGACCTAGGTTGAAGTAACTTTATAATTACTGATTTTTTTATAACAATTTATGCTGAATGGTCAGAACAACCCCATTCTCATCAGATGGGTGCCCTCCTGCAGTCAGTTGGAATGGAAGGTGCATGAGAATGTAACTTCTCTGGTGTAGCCACAGCATGGGTTAAACACAGCACATCTAATCTGTAATTAGTCATGTATGAGTGATGTATGTCTGTGTCTCTCCTACTATTTGATCTTCTCACTGTTGAAATTAATGTTTCATTGAGCACTATTGCTTTGTGTCACTAATAAACTAGTTACAACTAGTTCGTTAGTTTTTTGATAACTTAAGTAATTAATCAATTGTCACAGCACATTTTGAAGGAATTTGGTTCCTGGGCAGAAGGCAGCTTTAGAGAGATGGAGAGCCACACATCCTTGCATATTGGCACCATGTCTGCCCCAGGACAGCTTGCAGGAGAAGGAGGGCAGCCAGAGGTCTACAGATCTCATTAGAAGTCCTGCAGTGGCTGTGCACCTCTAGGCTTCCCTTATTAAGGTGTCCCATCAGGCAGGCACGTCATGTGTGGGCACTTACAAGTGCACACAAACACTCAAGTCTTGATCCTGAGCTGCAGCACACTTTGTGTGTTTGTATTTCTGTAAATGCTTAGCTATATCAGCCTGTCTTCACAAGCCCCCACAAGAATGCAGAGGCTGGCAAGCCTTCAGACAGCTGCTCATAGCACAGTGGAGTTTGTAGAAAAGAACTGAGAAAAGTCCCTCACTTTTTACTACAGACTCAAAGCTGCAGGACATTATTCTCATTGTACCCATTTAAGTCTTTCTTCAACAGTATTACCTATGCAAGTATTACTTTACTTAATTATAAATAACTTTCTATACAAGATACTTTACTTTTGGTAATTCTGAGTAAGCCACATTAAACCTGTTCACTCCTTTCATCATATATTTCATCGAAGTTCACTGGGGTTTTTTTACAAGATCACGCACACAAAAAAACTAGTACTACATTTCTTTGCAAAAATGAAATTGAACTGGTGTCACAGTTTCTCAACAGGCATGAGATTTTAAATAGATTTTAGACAAGCATCCGGAAATTTGAAAAGGAAGGCTCTCAAAGAAATGTCAACTTTAGTAGATTTTATGCATATATATCTCACACATATGCATCCATCAGTAGTTCATACATTAAAATATAATTGGCATTGTGGTGCACTGGGAACTTCTCTGAGCTCTCATTTACATCCTCATCCTAATTTATTTACATTATACTTTCTTTTTTTAAATGAAATAGCTAAGAAAAATATACTCAAGTAAGACTATTCTCTACTGTTCTGTATACCTCCAGTGAAACCAAATTCAGAACATTATGGTGAAAACACTGAGAAGTAGTAGCATTATTGCTACTACAGACCCACTAATTTTTATGATATAAAAATACATAATTTATCCACAGATTTAGTACAGAAAGCATGAAAAAACCTGAGTGTTTCAGAGAGATTTCATCCATTGTTTCTCTCATGCCTTCTCCATCCTCTGTACTTTTAACACTGCCATCAGTTCCCTGAAAATAATTTTGGGAATTGTACCAGAAAGAAAATATTATTGAATATCTGCCCGAGGAACTAAATATGGAAGAAGTCCTAGAGTGATGGGCTTAATATATAGAAATAAACATTAATTTATTCAGCAATTTTTCACTCTAAAGCTAGCTTCCCCCAGAAGCAGTGTACAAAAATAAGTACCAGCATTTTTCAAATACTAGAAATGCAAATATTAGGCAATTTGCCAAAGGAGACACAAGTCAATAAGAGAATTACGAGCAGAGTCCAGTTCCTGGCTGAATTCTGAAATTAAACTGCTCATCAGTAAAGTCCTTAAAGTCAGGGCAAACAACACATATCACTGATAGAAGCTCAGAAATTTTGTTGACAGAATATATATAAATATGTACACACACTCAGTGTGATAGTACTGCAGTCCCTTAAGCCTCCTGAAAAAGCAGACATCAAAATCTGTACGAGTAGAAGCATCATTATTCTATTTTCTATTTAAAGACACTGCACAGTCACCTGTTCTGCTTCAGAGTGTTCTCAAGACCACCCCTTTTTGCATTATATGATCCTATAATCTAAACCCCATACAGCAGATGAACTTAGTGTGTGCATTCTTAATAAATATCCTACTACCTTGGAATTATTTTACTTTCCAGACAACCTTTCTTTTTTTTGACTATTTGTTTGAACACACAGAAATAACAAAAAATCTCCAGCTGGATACACACACTTCATGGAAAATTTTACAGCTGTCATGGAACAGTAGGAAGGATGGTACTGGCTTCACCAGGCCAGCTGAATGCCCCAGCTCAGTGCCTGTGTTCCCAGTGAAACGGATACATCTTCCCATGGATATGATCCTTTTGGCCCACAAGGTTAAGTGCAGCCAATTAATGTAAAGCAGGAAGACAGACTCCCAAGTGTGAAATCAAATGTATTGGAAGGTCTAACCTGACCAGCTTCATTAAATCATCTCAAAATAAGGAATATCTTAAAAGTAAAAAATCAATTAATCTTATATAATTAATAAAGTATATTTTATCCATATCTTTGTACTTTTTCAAAGGCAACTAAAGAGAAAAGCAATGAAGTTATTCCTGCCCATCCCCTTGTTTTTTGGCTCAGTGTGGAGAATGAGACAGTAAACTGTTATTTCTCTAGCTTAAAAGCAAAAGGTTGATGTGTAATGCTGAAGTCTAGGATGCTTCTGCCAGTAAATTTGCAAGTTAATAACTTATGTATTCATAATCTAGCAGACTGCTATACAAGTAGATTTTCCATACAGTAGTATCTAATCAGTACAAGATGGTGCATTTCATTAAATGTTTTCAAGTGACTTGAGAATGGGGGCACTCGCATGAATACTAAAATAAGCACACTGAAATAGCAAAGCATTGTTGAAAAAACCCTACTGTACTACCTCCGTAAACATCACTCTTCCTTTAATCCTGACCCATAAGCTCTCTGCTCCTCATTCATCCCCAGGCACAGCTCCAGCCCCATGCCCTCCAGCTGCTCATTAACACAGAGGGGGACACCCACTCCTCACCTCCACTGCCTGTGCTTCCTAAAGATCCCCTGCCCTTCCATTCCAACACTCCAGCCATCATGATGGCAAGAAGATCATAGCCCTGCAGGCATGCTCACCTCTCTACCTCCTCTTGCTTATTCCCCATGCTGCGTGTGTTTGCACAGAGGCATTTAAATCGGGCACTCAAAGAAGCCAACTCACTGGCTGAAGTGTCTGCAATTCCTTTGTGCTGCCCTGCAGATGCTCTTCTGTCAACCTGCAATTCTCCAGGCTCAGGGCATTTATTAGTGGCAGTGGCATCAAACTAGTAAGAGTGGAATGAACTCAGGTTCCCCTTCCTCAGCAACCTTATTTTGAAATCAAGCATACGATGGATAACACAAGTGGGGTTTGCCATTAAACGCTCCCTCCCTGAGCTTGCATTTCTTGTCTTATTAGATATGAGGTCTCCTCCTCCATATTCTTTGTTTGCTGAGTCTGACTGGTTCTGAGTGTTTAGAATAAAGGAAGATGGACACAAGAGATATTGTAACCTGTATAATGGAAAAAGACAAATTTGCTGAAGAGACATCAAGAATTTTACTACAGTTTTCTGCTTAGTAATCAGAACTGTGTCTGCCTCTTACAATAGCTCACAGAGCCAGACAGTACAACACTAACTTGACCTAAGATTACAAAAGCTCTCCACAACGCTGAAGTACAGCAACATCACAGCACTGCAAGAGAAGCATTAGAAAAAGAAGCCATGTGCTCTTACCCAGCCCTGATACTGCGACTGAACACTGAAACAGCTCAAATTAAGTGTAAAACAGTCTAATTTTAAGAATGACTGTAAATGATGGTGTTTTTTCAGCCCTTCAACATTATGTGTCAGCATCATCAGTACAGTACAGCACACTCATGCATGGCTGATAGAATCCATATCCTTCCATCATCCAGCACCCACATACCCAGCCTATTTCCCCACAGAGGAAGACTGCTTAAGAGTATTTTAAATTCTAGGCATACTTGTTCTACCACTTGTCCTCATCTCCAAGATGGCTGCTACACCTTTCACTGAATCTATGAAATTTGAACACAAAAAGAGAGAAGAAAAAAACCCCATGATTTAAAAAGACCCAGAAGAGGTGGGGAAGCTGGTGAAAAGTAGTCAAGCATCAGCACATTGCACAAGTGTCGTCAAGGCAGCCACTGAGATAACAGACAGACAGCAGCAACTACAGGAATGGAGTACATGGGAATTCTTTCTGATGGTAAGCATCACCTTTAGATCATAAAGTAAGAGGTAATCTTCTCCTGAATCTTTTTATGAACACATTAAGCTAAAAAGGTTAACTCTACAAAAAACACTGCATGACTGTGTAAAGCACTTAGAATACATCAAACAAGCATCCCAGACACATGAGCAAAGAAAGTCAAAATGTCCTAGCATATACAGTTGTTTACGTACAATTTGTGGCCAGTGTTATTCAAGAGAGTGATTCAGATACTAGAACTTGCTCTCTCTGGTAAACCACTTATTACCTGAAAGCAATTTAACTCTCATTTTGCAGAAGTCAAAATATTATGCCTTAATAATATCTTTTGGATCTTGAAATACTCCCTTGATATAAGGCAGTTATGATTCTGTTGGTCCATCACAAGAATTATGCCTTTCTGTCAAGTACTGGCTCTTTGACACTACCCAAGGTACATCTGCTTAACACCATTTAAGAAATGCTGAACCACCTTTCCCTGGATATCACTTTCAAAATTACACTGTCTTGAAAGAATACATAAAATATGAAGCATACCCTCTGCTAATAGCCACTGCTAAAGGAAGTGTACTTATTATCCAGTGTAATTAGCTACAAGCTTCTGAATGTCAATTCACCACACAGAGCTGAACGACAGCAGAACAGTCAGCTTGACCACTGAAGCCTTTATGAATTGCAAACATTAGCAAATCTCAGTAAGAAAATACCCTGAAGAATGCACTTGCAATTTCACTGCTATTAGAGAGTATTAAAAGTTACTCATATGCCACAGCTAGAATGAGACAAAAATAGAAAGCTCAAATAAGCTCCTATTACAAATAATGACTATTGAATGCAAAAGTAATTGAAAAGGAGATTGTAGGCAGACACTGGAAGGTTAGACTTGCCTTACCTTGAAAAACACACAATAATGTAAGGGACGTACAGCTGATCCGTATTCATTTATAAACACTGCATGTGATGTGCTTACTGAGATAATTACTGTATGCACATGAATGTGGTTTAGTAAAAGAGCTGTTCAGAAATTGCACACAATCATTGGATTAGCAAAAATTGCCAGGTTATGAATGATTCAACCAGAAAACATCACTAATGGAAATACTGGATGTCTTAAAGCTCAAAGCTGCAACAATTATTTTGCCAAAGTTGCAGACCTAAAGGACAGGAAACAACTAGGAAGTAATTTCCAACTTTCACCTCGGTGAAACACATTGCAGAAGCCTGCTGTGCAATCACAGTTTACACACAAGTAGATCACCCAGCACACACTTTAGAAGCAAATTCTTCTACAGGAAGATTATATTTAGAAGGACCACTCAGTAAGACTAAAAATGGCAACAGACAAACAGCTAACACACAAGTCCTCACCAAGGTATCTTTAAGGATGTGCTTATTTCAGGTAGAATGTCCAGTGTGCTAAAATTTGCCTTAGGAAACATATGTCATTCTCTAGCATTAAGCGTTTTCAATATTCAATATTTTATATGGATTCATTAGTATGGATTGGTCATACAGGGACTTAAAGTTTTCTTTGTAACTAGCTTAAACACTATGCCTGTGAACATCAATAGGTTCTAAGCTTGCCTAATACTTCCAAGCATATGTGCATAAAGAAAACACTGGTCTAACAATTACTTAAACAAAAAAAAAAAAAATTCCAAAAAACTCTCCACTTCTCTTTTTTCTCCAACCTTCCGTAATACTTGTTATTACAAAGGGTCATGGTGCCCTCTCACATGTATGTAAAGCAGACATAGCTCCCATAAGAATGAGAACAGCAGTCACAATGTATGATCAACATCCCATGTTGTCACCAAATTACAATGCTTGTTGCTTAACTAGCATCAGTTACAGAACCTCTCTAACTGCAAAAAAGTACCACTAAAATAACGAGGAGCTAGAAGGAGAAAGAAAATTGTGTGGCCCTGTGATATTGAGAGGTCATGGCAAATTTAATCAGCAAGTGTTGCCGACAGTGCTATATCCCAGAGTTCAATCTATTTGCAGATAAAAGAATATAAAATGAAAGCTAAACTGTGACTGAACAGAGAGATTGGAAACAACCTCCTTTCATTTTCAACTGGCCCCTTAACTAAATATACTGTGTGCAATGGTGACCTTACCCCCTGAAGATAATGCACTAGGAAACTGGCAAATTTTTTTAGAGCATACATTAAGGAACCCTTTTTACTGCATCTTTGTAAGTGTATCAGTAGTAGATGCTGGCCCTTGTGAATACACTCACTGCAATTTCAGAAAACGTTTATTAATCTCTGATACGCTGGTTTGTTTCATATGAAACATGAAAAAAATCCAAATGTATAAAACACCACAGAGAATTCTAGCAACTTCCAAAGCATTCTTCAGTTCCAAAACTACAGAAATAGAGCATCAGCAGGTGTTTACAGTTAAAGACCTTTGAGACTTAAGGTCCTTAAAATCGTATTAGCAATAACATCATTCAATATTGGATATCAAGGAGCTTTTCAAAAATACCACTCTGAAATACAGCACATCTGTGCAAAAGATCACATTAAAATAATACAAAATCATGCCAACTCTGGGAAAAAAACACTGCTCACATAATGCCCCAGGATAATGTGTGAGTGGAGAGTGACTTTGCTTTTCGGGTTCAATGGAAACTCCTGGTAAACCACATTATCTAGAAACTTCCAAAGTGAACCCAGCTTTCTATTTGTACATAAAGCAGACAAGAATTATTACATTGTGAACAAGTATGATTTTTATATATCATTATTTTTTAAGCAATATGCTGTATTACCTCCAGTATTTAGCACCAGAGGAAGCAAAAACCTCTTGAATTAAAACCCCTCACAAATCTTACAGCAGTTCCAATTGGTTCCAAAGGCACATCTCAAAGGTGACTTTCAAATTGTGCAGATCAGGAATTCCACATACTGAAAAGCATAACTGCAAGTAAGAACCACCAGCAGACAGAAGGAATCTCTTCCCTTATAGTTATTCTACTGAACAGCTGCTCTTCAGTTTAATATTCTAAGGAAAAGTTTCTTGGCTTTTTGTAAAGAATAAAAAAGAAGCTACCCTCAAGAAACACCCAAACCATAACAAACCTGGAAAAGACACTCACTACAAATACCAAACCACCAAACAAAAGCAACTGAAAGATATTTTCATACTCGCTTTGTCAAGACACGTACAACTTTCTGCTGCAGAAATCAACCCTGTGTTACTTCACTAAATGTGTAAAACAAACTGAATTCCTGGCTGAAATTTTCTTTGAAGAATGCTATTCTAATATCCTAACTCTAATCACAGCCTAAACCTCTAATATTCTAACGTTTAACTCTACAAAATAGAACATTTAAATTGACAGCAAAACCCTGAAATTATACTGACAATAGCATATAACTGGGAAATATAGATATAGAATATTTCTTCTCTACTGAGTGTGATTCTGGAATCACTCAAGCATTTTTTTTGAAAAAGCACTTAAGAAAAATCATGCTGTTGTTAACTACTTATTCTGTGCACTGATCATTTTGTTCTTATTTCCTCAGTGACTACCATTATACATAACAATGACTGTTTAACTTCTCTGTAACTGTGTTTCTTTACTGATCTTTTAAGGCAATTTTTCAGATTCTTTCTAAAAGAAGAAAAAAAAATCCAAATCTAAATGAAACTATTACTTGGAACATAGCTCCTCCAAACAAATCCCAGAAGCAAAAGGTCACAGTTTACTCTTACAGAAACCATGGTGGCTTTCTGTACTTTAAAAGACTACTTTTTCTAATGATGCTGATACATTTAATTCCTGTGGAAAACACTTCTGTAAATCCATTACTTCTATATTTTTCATTCAGATAGTTGATTCAGGCTTGCCCTTCCAAAGACACCCCACTTAGTGATCTCACCAAAATATATATTCTAGACTGTTCCAGTGGGTGAAGATAAAACCTCCTCAGGGGAGACTGCAGTGGTTTTGTTCTGACATGACTAAAACAGACACAATTGCAGGACTGACATTCAGAAGGAGACCAGTGCATCCTCTGGAGCCAGGTGCCAGTGGCCAAAAGACTAAGTGCCACACGATGATGCAGCACACAGCAAGTGCCAAGTCTGCCATGGGTTGTAGCAATACTTGGTAAACAGCATTCCAAGAGCTCTTCCTAATGGATAAAGAAGCACTGACATAATCTCACATCATTCCCTTTTGTTGTCTTCCAAAATCACTGCCCACAACGGAGATGTGAATTCCCTTATAAACTGTGATATCTCTCTTGATTGCCCATGGACAACACATTGCAGATGCGTCGTCGCCCACGTGGAAGAGCAGTAATGGGTAAGAACCCGAGGGCTGCACCCTCCTAAGAGCTTTCCTGGTGATGTCCTTAGCCCAAGGTGCCAGAGAGGCAGCAGCTTTCCTTACAAGGAGGGTCTGTCCAGCACACTGGACCCTCTGTTTCCCTCAGGAGGGAGTCAGTTACCTACCACCGTAGCCCATCTTTGGGTCATCATCCACATCATCCTTGACTTACCTTTCACATTCAGAGCCTCAGCACTTTTGTGTACAAGCATGTGGGATGGTGAGGTGAGCAAAGAGGGGGTTTGCTTGCTGCTTCAAGCAGGGACTTATCATTCTTTTTGCTTAAGTTACTGCCTTCTGCATGGCAGGGGAAGAACACAGGATCCCCCTAATCTTTTGCTTTTTCTAGTGGCTGTTCTTGTTACTGTCTCAGGGAGAGCAGAGCATGGGTTTGCCAGTTGAATTCTTTCTCATTTCCCTACTAATGACCCCGTGTTCCACTCTTGTACTTTGAAATAGCAGCCAAATGTCTTCATAATGGTAGCTGATAAGCGTGGCTCTGAATAACAAAGTGCAATGTCTTTGAAAATACTGTTTTCCATTTCAAGCAATGACATTAAGCGATTCAAAAGCATTATTTCATGCTTCTTATATTAGCCACACAAAATGGAAATTTCTTTTTTTGCTCACAGTAGCAGATGAACACACACAAAAATGTATTGCTAGTAAAGGGTCATTTACTTCTTGTTTTATGGATTTTAACCAGCATTCACATGAAGCTTGAGCAGAAGCCATGTAATATGACTGATGTAGAATGAATTCCATCTTACTCAAATTACTTTGCAGTCTTTATTCTCATTAGAGAAGAAAGCTCCTGAGGTCAAAAGACAATGGAAATTATATTTCATTTTACCTTAGACTATGAACCCTGGAACTAAACCCAGTGCTTTAATATCTGGATGCATTTACACTTGCTCAATTAGGATTTAATATTCTTCTAAAATTAGCAAACACTATATAAGTTGTCACTAGTACAGAGAACTCTTGAAAGTGTTACTATATTTATATAGCCAAAAAGTTTACCATATTCTATACATGCAGTGCTCTCCACATATGTACATCCTACAAATATGTAGAAAATGTTACAATAAAGTAAGCATTTTTATACTGCAAGTGTTTCTATTTCTACAATGATAAAAGCTTTTTTATCAAACAGTTCTTTTTGGATAAGTAACATTTTTCTAATTCTAAAGGGAAAAGCACCTAAGAAGTTACTACATCAATGAAATGGAATGGAGCCAAATGAGGAATCTACTATTAACTTCTAGAATACAAAATGTTAATTCTTTAATGTTAACTGGCCTTTTGGGATTTCTAATAAGCTGAGTCTAGCATGCTGTGGGATTTTAGCATTGACATGTTTCTAATGAGAGGTTAATGAATCTAATCTCTCAAACCATGGTAAAACACAAGACTGGGAATCAGGGAGCCACTTCTGACAGTGTTTGGCTGTGTTCCAGTGGGGTTCACTTATTCATGAAGAAGCATCCATCAGATACTCTACTTCTTACTGAAACATGAAGTGAGCTGGAAAAGAAAGGTCTCTGTGGTGTAGAAGAACTGTCAGCAACCCAAGGAAAAGGCCAAATTAAATTTAAAATTCATTAACCTTAGCATCTGTCAAAGAGTTTTGAGAGGAAGAAGGAAAGAAGAAAAAGAGAAGGGTGAATACAGTAGTCTGAGAGAAAAAAATTACAACTTTTTACCTGTTTACCAGAAAACTGCCTATTGCATCAATAGCCTTAGTTCTCCAAGAACAGTATCTTTGATAAATAGAAATTATGTAACACAGCTAAGTATACCATTCTCCCCTGACAACTCACCTACCTGAATGTGACACATTTGAATGTGACAAGAAAACCTTTTTCGGTCCCAAATTTACATATGGTCAAGCAGAAAGCATCCCACCAGCTAAGTCTACCTATCAAAAAGCTATTGCAACATTCTCTGCAATCCACACCCAAAGAATCACAGGGACAAATGCACAGGCATAAGTCACTCTAAAGAAAATAAGTACACAATTCACAGCAGACAGGAGAAGTGAAGCTTCCTGCTCCTTGAGCAGATGAAGTTTCCTACACTTTGAACTCTACACAGATTCTCTGGCAACCAGCAACCAGCTTGTGGTAGGGAGGCTTACTCTCTTCACAACCCCAACTTAGCTCTGCTATATTCAGAACAGTTTTCATATCTTTGAGAGCTTCCTCAAACATGGTTTCAAGTAGTTCATATATACAAAAGGCACCAAAAGGTTGTAGAGAAAAACTGCATGAACAAGCTGACCAACAGAGGCAGTAAAAATTTATTTTCTTAAGCAATTTAGAAAAAAAATAATAATCTGGATGGCCAAGTGTAGAATATTCGGGATATGAAATTTATCAAATAAAACCAAACCATGTATTTGAGCACTAACATATCTGAAACATGCATAAGCTTCTCAAAAGCAAATAGAACTCAGTGAAACGTCAATCACTTCATGAAGAGCTACTATTTTTCACTGGTAGTTCAAAAATCACTCCTTAGCATCTCAATACATAATTTACTTAAACTCTGTCCTCAGAACAGCCTTTTTTTTCTTTTCAGACTACTCTAATGAATACTTGGATTTTGTCTTCATATGTTTTACATTTCCTAGCAACTGAAAGCACAATTATGCACTTTAACAGTGTCATAATATGGGTAAATAAATAAATAAATAAATAAATACATTTAATGCAATTTCTTCAGCCAGTATCACTACTTTTCAAACACTGCAGTATTTCTACGCAACCATGAATGATTAGCATCCCTCCTTCATCCCTCTCTATTTAGCTCCCTTTTATGTTTGTTCCTGCCTAAAATACAGACCTTTTTTCAACACAAGCAGGTCAGGATGATCAAAAGTCCAGTAGCAGTCCCAATATATTATCTATATCTCAAATTTATTTTAAGATTAACATGCTCATCTTCCCACCAAACAGATCTTGGATTCAATATTGGATGTTAATCTAATTCACTTTCTTTGGGAACTCTGTTTCCTTATTTGGATTAGGTAAATTCCAACTCTGGCACCACAAATGTTCCTTTCTGATGCTGGAACACTGGGAGAAGGACTACGTGGCTCTGAAGGCAACGCACTCACTACCTGCTTGAAGCATTCTTATTTGAGAACTTTCTACTTCAATATTTCAGAGTAAAAAATATTTAGAAATTGGAATTATAAATAGAATCACTTTTTTAAACTATGCTTTAGCACAAAGTAGGATAAGAGACATTGCATGGGTATGGCAAACGTTCCATGAGATGAACATATAAATTAAAATATGTACTAGAAGTATTAGAGATTTTGAACAAATTGCTGAAAAATCACAGATCAAAAAGCTAGCCTAAATAGAACAACTTGTAATGAGATTTACAGTGCTGGTAATGATATTGGACTGTTATTTGTTTCCAGAATAGAAGAAACCTATTAAAATGGACCTCCAGTACTGGTACAAGACAGTATCACGTATTCTTCTCCAACAAAAATTATTCTATCTTGGATGGACAACATTCAAAACTTTTACTCTAAGAGTAAGATAGAGAAGAGGAAAAAAGACAAATAACTTGGAATCTCCTCAAAGTAATTTCAAAGTAGGTGAAAATATTACAACATCTCAGATTATCCTTGAACACATAGTTTTGAGATAACCAGCTCCTTCTACTGCAATGAGGACACTGTGAAATGACTTTAGTTATAATGGAGGAAAATGCTGCCAACTAATATTATGAAGGAAGATAAAATATCAAATGCCAGCATTTTCAGAAACACATTTTCCAAATTCAAACCAAGATCCCTGGTTGCACAGTATTACAGGATTGGTCTTAATAAAAGCCAAAAAAACCCACCCTACGAGAAAGCAACTCACTTGACAAATTCTAAATTTACTTCATTCTTTTAAAGTCTCTAAAATGTCATATAATCTCCCTTTCAGTAAGATATCAAGTAAGGCAGAATATTCTGATTTCCCTTTATTTATTCTCTGCCAGTAACTCTGGCAACATAAAGAGAAGGGGACAGAATTGCTGTCCACTGGAAGGCTGGAGAAAGGCTGAGTTCTCTGGCTCATTTCATGAGATGATTCTTGCATTGTCACTTGAATAATAAAAATTATTTAACTAAACCACTGTTAGTATGAAACATGTTCAGGTAGCAAAAGTTCCATTTACTTCCCATGAAAGTGAATTATTTGCTTTTCCCCAGCAACCCTGGTAGAGGTTTTGCTTGTTTAACACACTCCATATTCGCTATTTTTTCTCCCTGTCAAAAATCTAATCTCCACGCAAATTATCTGAAGAGAAAAGGCAAAGTGACTCCATTCATGAAGACTATCTTAGTTTATGGCTAAATATCAACAATTAGTAAGGATTTGGAGCTGCATGACACAAGGCAGGAAGCGAGGTTAATAGAGAAAACCTTTAAGAGAAATCAGAGCAATCAGGAATCAGGAAGAATAAGAGAAAATGTTAATTAATTAATATAATTGACTAAATGTACATGATTAAAATAATTCAAGAAACTGGGAATCATTGAAGGCTATTACTGGGTAAGGCAAAACACATTTTTTCCTTCAGTGGAAAGATCAGATATTCCTTCCTCAAAACCAGCAAAACAAAACAAAAGCACAGCCCAGCTTCAGGTCTTCAGCTGACAGCCAAATATTTATTATCCTATTACTGCAGAGTGTTCTTGAATTTTGCATTACCTATATTCCCCATAGCTCAGAAAAATGCATCTCAGGTTTTTTAATTTTAAGTGGCATCTTTTCAATTTTAGATACAGAATCACTACAAAAGCACAAGCTGCATATTGAAATTAATTCCAAGCTGTTCCATCTGTATTAAAAATCTCAACTGTTGCCAAAGTTCAAATGTAGATCTCTTACCAGTAATACTCCTGGAAGTAAAATACATACATGTTTGCTTTTCTAACAGTTCAAATAAATAGGAAGAGGTTAAATAAGCTGCTAATGTTTCACAGCGAAGTCAACAGCATTGAGAAAGGAAATGAAAAAGACCAGGTATAGATCTGTTAAAAATTCTGCCTTTTCACCATTATATTCCTTCCCTTTCCCTTTAGAAACATAATTTTGATTTTTTTTAATCTTGCTAGCTAAAAAAACAGGGGTCTCTTTTGAATAGGTTTTCCTATCATTTGCTTTCCAAACTCTAGAACAGTTCTAGTCTCATACAACATTTTGCTTTGGAGGTGATGGGAGGCTTTGCTGCCCCTGCCTTAGCATCATTAGTTATCAGGCAAATTGAGGCATATTAAATACAGATTGAATAAAAATACTGACAAAGGAAAGGGAAATATTTGCACAGCACTGCTTTCCTCAGATACCATGTTGGCAGTAGCCAGTAGTGAAAGACTGCAGGCCTCAGTCTGACTGTTCCAGCAAAACACATGTTGAAGGTCAAAAGTCACATGTCCCAAGGTCAGGCTGTTTAAAGTACAGCTTCAACTTCGAATAATTAAAGCTGTATTTAAATATAAATAGACATTGCCTGAAGGAGGTGGAAGAGGCAAGGCAGATCATTTAGTTAAAAGCACAGCTACAGCCAATGAGATTCAGAAGTTCTGGTCAAAGGCCTCAAATCCATCCCTTTAATTTGACACCTACTTCAGTACAAACTGAGTATCTGGTGCTGTTCCTTTTTGTTAAAATAGTGCAACAATAATTCCAGATAAGGATTCCATGGATAAATTATTATTTTATTAGTCTATTAAACTTGGAGACACGAGTATGGAAGTGTAACCACTACATGACAACTATTAAAGTGGCAAAAAATTAGAGGAAAGAAAAGAAGAGAAAATGAGGAGATTTAGTGTGGTTGCACTAGAGCATTATAACATGGTCATCCACACCAGTACCTCACACCCAGTACCCTAATCCTACAACCACCTGGGGTTTAGGCACCCTTAAAAAGATAAATGTCTGTTTATGGCAAGATGCTCAAAAATTTAACAGCTGTGAAAGATTACATGCTGCCACACACTGGAATGAGCAGCTGCATAAAGAAGTTAAATTCAGAATTTGAGCATTTTGCAGTAAATAAGTATATAATTCTATCACTTATGCCACTATTTCATGGGGGTTTTCTTTCTTTCTTCATGGTCCAGCACCTGTGTAGAAACTGTAAACCTCTTTCTTTTTTTTTAATCAAATATGACTCAGACTTATTTCTGCAAGGATTTTTTTCCCATATTTCTACAAATATTGCTAGTTCAACTTAGCCTTAACGGGCTGTCAGAGAATACAATTTGACTGTGGAAAGTAAAATCAGCTTTAAAACTGACATAAGAGTACTGAATAAATATACCAGTACTTTTTCAAACTATACATTTATATAAAAGAGGGAAGGTTAAAAGCCTTCTCTCCCCTGATCACTCTTCATGTCTTTATGTGTGACTTTGTGCCATCTGAGGACTCATTTTCATGAACAAGTAGCTTTTCATTGGATGCAGGTTTTATGTGTAAAATATGCTAAAATAGGTAAATGTCAAATGAGTTTCTCATTCCTAATAACAATCGAAAAAAAGATTCCAAGTTGAAACTTCCATGTGAAAATAAGCTCTGGAATAAATTCATTATCCTGTGAACAAAGAGTTTCATTGTGTAAATCAGCATCTTTTAAAAAAAATTCAGTTCAAGAAACTTACTATTACTAAAATTCAGATACCCAAGAAATTAAAGCTGCCAAAATACTTTAATTGCAGAGATTTCCAAACTCATGGAGGGAGGAAAAGAAACATTTAAACAGCAGGTAATTTAAAGTCAGAATCCAAGAAACACTCAGTACAGTGGCCAAAATATAAACAATCAAGCAGTAAATATGCCCTAGATTAGCTAATACTACTTTAGCGGTTTGTGAACACATTCTGGAATTTGGACATTAAGGAGATGGAAAAACCAATTTTGGAAATAACTCATTCTTAAAATTTTAAATCCTCCATAAGTATCAGAGTGAGTTACACTGGGCGGCTTTGGTGGTTTTTCTACACAGAATCAACATAAATAACAGCACTACAATTCTAAGGATAACTTTGCATCGAATTTGTGTGAATAGAAACACTAATTTCAAATGATAGCTGTCAACATGTAATAGAGCAGGAGAGATGATTGTAAATTGTGTCCAATGCAAAGAAGGGAATTCCAGTAACTAAGTGCAGTGAACTTAGAGAAAGTAAATGGAAATTATTTAGAATGGAAATCTGAGCAGCACATATGAAAATATGCACATTAATGTCATTTGAAACAAATGGCTCCAGGTAATTTTCTCCATGTCATTTTTTTTCATGCTTTAAAACTACAGCTATTTCTGATGACATTTATTCTTCCTTACTGCATCTAAAAAACACATCTTTTCCTGCTCAAGTACAAGATTACTGAGTTCTTCAGAACAAATTGTTTCATCTGTTGCCACAGACTCCCTACTGTTTAAATCTATCTACTAATGCATTTGAAGATTTTATGTTCCTAATCCACTCCTATTTAAACATCTCTTTCTCACAGTACTATGTAACAGATTCTAATAAAATACTATTTATCCTGGATGACACTCCTGTACATAGTAAAGGATGCCATCAGTCCTTTATGATGCAGCTTGATAATGATCATTTCACAAAAGACTAATGGCAAATGGTTCCTTTGCAAATTAACAGTGGTTTACTGTAGGCAAGCCCATGATTCAATATCAGATTTTTGCTTTAAAAACCCACAGATTTTCAACTATTCTTAATACATCTACTAAATAAATGCTGCCAGTCAGCTACAGGGTTCCAGGCACATCTTATTCTTAATATTCCCTTTATGGATTTTCTCAAGAAATACTCTAGGGGTAAGAAGAAAGATGAAAACTCTTAATTTTTGGAAAGAGGTTTTCAGCTCAGATTGAAATGTATTGATGGAGTTCTCTGTAAGCTGACAAATTATCATCAGAAGTACAGGGCTTTTTTTTTTTTTTTTTTAACCTGGGGAGAGACTAAATTTACATCATATTTAGCAAGCACCTTAGTTTCTCCTGACTTACTTGATTTACTTAAGACTATGCTGCTTTTGGTGGACAGTTTTCATCACCACATTCACCAAGTTTCTTTCATTTTGAGATTTGTGAGGAAGAATTAAAAAAACAGCTAAAAACTCTTGAATATAACTTAGAAAAAGTGTCCCACAGATACTGCCATACTGGCTATGCCTTTAAATGGAAGCACTGTGTTTGTTGCCCTTATCAACTCATAGTTCTAAATATGGCATCTTCAAGTAAGGCTCACAGAGACATTGACACTTAAGATTTAAACAGTTGTAACATGATACCCATTTTACACATAGAGATGCTTATAATACTGGTTTTCAGGGTCAACTGGAAGAGAAATTACACATGACAAACAATTTCCTATTCATCTCTAACTATTCTACCCATTTTCCTGTCTCCTAATTCATGTTCCCAAGGATGCATGCATCAACAAAAAACAGAATTGCTCAGGAGTCCTTCAATATGCAAACCCAAATATAGAAACAAAGGCAGGATAAACTAAACAAGAATGTCTGGACTCAGCTAAGACTTAGTGTCCACAAAAAGAAAGACTAAAATTCTCAGAAAAGTAAGACTTTAGTTTGTAAGTAACCAGCAATCAAGGTGATTGAGACCCCCACATCATATTTATAACTCAAAATTACAGGGGTGACTGCACCATGCTTCCCTAATGCTTTCCTCATGTATTCACCGGGTAATGAGGGCTCAGCAATGTCAGTTTGCAATGACCATATTGGTTTCCCAGGTTTGGTCCATGAAGGACTCCCTAAAGATGCAGGACCCATTGATTTCTCTCCATATGCTTACAATCCACAAATGTTAAAACCTAGGGCCAATTCAATAGATTATTATTATCAATAGGCATCTTCATTTCTGCTGTCAATACTAAAATACTTTCCACTTCTATATTGAGTGCTCAAACTGTGCAATGTCTCTTTAGTATAAAATGTAGAATCCAGTGAAACTGGAAATGACACATTTATCCATTAAAACACATTCAAAGCGGTGCATGAATATGGAAAGTGACAGCTTCATTGACTTACACATTTCTGGATTTATGAATAGTGTACGAAGCACAGATCTCTAACCCACAGCTCCTTCTCAGCTGGAAACACCTTATTTTCTTAATTTACTGGGGCTCAAAGCCCAGGACATCTGCTTTCACTCACAGGGGGAAAAAAAAATCTGTATAATATGAATGTCTCCAAATTTGGTAAATAAAAAGAAACCCTAAAAATAAGACAATCTCCTTTAGGTTTTAACCATTGTAGAAAATTATTTTATATTCAAAATTGCAGACACCATCTGCCATCTACACCCCCATCCTGTATTAGAGGCTGGCAGTAGGACTATCCCCAGTCTCACACAAACTGGGTCACAGAACTTGAGTCTCCTCTTTAACCCTCTTGCCTGCTCACTCACAAGCAGTGAAGAGGATGTACCTGCTCTAAGCCAGCCAGTGCAGTTACCTTGAACTTTACAGGAAATACCACTCTAGAGGCATTTTCTTTCTCCTCCTAAACCTTAAGGATAGATAAATAACAAAAGGCAGAAGCTACTCGCAAAAGGTTTACAAAGATGTAGTATATGGAGAGATTTTTACTTTTTCCAAAGACAGTTTCTTTCTAAAATGGTGTAACAAAACCAACATTCGGTTTAAACACAAAAATTACATATATAAAACTGTAAGAAATGGTTAACTATATGGGTATACATGGTAACAAAGGTATATATTTAGGAACTATAGATACATTTTGGGCATATTCTTCTAAATTTCACTGAATCTCCCAATAACTAATTTGTAATAATTTTCCTAATATTGTATTTTTAGTAGACATAGTATCAAAGTCTGCCTGGAATTCCGTTTTAGCCATGAAGAACACTGCATTCCAGCAACATTCTGAAATGCAACTCTCCTATTTTTTAGAGCCCAAAGTCAAAAACTTATTTTAGGTAAAAGTTATTACTCAACATTTTTAGATCCATTTTCCTAATGTGGGCATGAATTAATTTAGGGTGGAAAAACCCCGCTGTGTTTGCTGGCATTACTAATATAGTGAACTAGCTCATAAAATCATAAAGTAAAAATTTATTGGACATTGTACCACTACTGAATGTTATCACCAGAAACCTTATTCAATCATCTGTTGTATAATTCCAAGTATAAACAAGCTGTTTGCACAAATCAAAAGCTGTTAATGTTGTGGAACACATTCGCACTTCTATTACTTCAAAGACTGTATAGCTATATGCTCCATTACTATTTCCTGTAAGTATTACTTCAAGGCTTCAAAGCTATTCCTAAATCTTATATATTTCCACACTGGCTCTTCACTTGGTTATTGAGTCCTTCTGTTGGTAATTTGATCACTCTGAATACTTTGCTGCTGTGATTGCTACTTTTCTCTGGAATTGCAATATACATGTGCATTTATTCTTGCCCTCTGAAAGAACTGTGCACAAAAAAAAAAAATCTTGAGAAATGTAATATTATTTTTAGAGAAATTTTTCCCTGCCATGTGCAAAGAATGTTTTGTAACTTCATTTTATTTTTTCATCATACTGTTAAAAAGCATTGTGTCAAAACGAAAGGAAGAATTTAGGTTGTGTTATTCTGCCTATATCAAACTCCCAGCTCACATCAGGATGGAACTTTTACAATAAAAACTCCCGCCCTTCTTTAGTCTCTGCACTGTGGATCAGTCTCAAAGTGCATAAAATGGATGCTTTCATTGGATGAAACAAGTGGATCAGCACTCAAACTGCTAATGAGTTCCAGCTCCTAGGACCAGACCAGAGTCAAGCCAAAGGAGAAAGTCCCAAAGACTCATTGTAAGCACTGGGTCCCCAGCACCACTTTTGTGGTAGTCAGCTTGACAGCATACACATTGCCAAGTAATAAAGACATAACTTCACAAAGAAAGAAAAAACCAAAGAGCTGTGCTTTATCAGGGATTACTTTATGTTTCAGAGCTTTCTAAATAAAGCTTTGGAAATGGTGCTCTTTAGCAAATGATGGAGTATATAGTTGCCTTCCTATAAATTCAACCAACTGAAATTGCATTTGAGTTACCAAGAAAGTTCATTTCAACTTTTAAATCTATGCTGATGATATTCAGATCAGTTTCAATAGGCCTATAGAAATTTATATAGAAACTTGATTTTAATTCTGCTTCCCCAACAATCATGGCAGCTCAATTCACTGAACAGATTAATGTTAAAATTAGACAATGAGGACTGGAAAATCAGTTTAAGATTAGAGAAACTCCAAACTACTTGCTTTTAAAAGAAAAACACATCTGCTAAAAAACCCCAAGCATACACTACACATCAAACAACGCACCTCCTTGAAAAAAATAAAAACGAACTCACTACTGTTAGTTTTCTAGTAAAGAGAATAGGCAATCAATCTAAAACTTCAGGATCTGTTTTTGGGGTTTTTTGGTTTGGTTTTTTGTTTGTTTGTTTTGGGGTTTTTTGTTTGTTTGTTTGGTTTTGGTTTTTTTGTTTTGTTTTTGGTGTGGTGGTTGGTTTTTTGTTTGTTTGTTTATTTTTGGTTTTTTGTTTGTTTTGTTTTGGGGTTTTTTGTTGGTTTTTACTTTGGGAAAAAGGTCAAAAACTCTCCCTGTTAAGAAAGAAAAGGGAAATATACCCAGCTGTCTGGAGCCAACACCTTAGCCTACACAGACATGTCAGTGGTGGGTAGGTTCCAGTGTATCTGATAAGCTTCACCCAGGCTGCTGCATTTTGGCTCCAAAAGAGTGTGCAATCCCTTCAGAATCCATAGATTCCCAGAGGAATCCATACTGCACACAGTCCAACAAGGGAGCACAGTGCACTGACCCAGCTCTAGATATGAAGTCACTAAGCATTTTCAGGAGGTCCTTTTCACACTCATTCCCAACTGAATTGCAATGGAACTCCACACAAGGAGTATCTTGTGAGGGACAGCCAACACCAGGCAAAATGAATGATTAATTTCAGCACTGAGCATGAGAGAGGATGGGGCAATGGGAGCCAAAGGATTCATACTGGAGTGATCTGGACACATACATGGTGCTATCTGTTCTGTATTCTTTGTTAACCCTCGTGTATCTGAAGAGATTCAATCAGAGCTAGGACTGCCTTTAGGTCCACCATTAGTGATCTCACAAGCCCAAATAAGGCTACCAAAGCAACGAGTTTTTCACTTTACACTGGGTACAAACACCCACATGCAAATCTAGGCACATTAGTAAATTTACCTGACAATAAAGGTTTCTGGCTCTTCATTTTAATTCACAGAACTATTTTTCTGAATTTCATCATGCTGATGGTTGGAGTAAAACAACAAGACAGTAAAGAACTATATTCTTATTATTTTTTCAATATTTAGCTGCCTAAATATTGCTGTAGCAAGTTAACTATTAAAAAACTCCATGGGAGACAGAGAAGAGCACATTTCACAGTAATATGCCCATCATTTAAAATGTACATCACAACTGGCCAGTTTTTTAAAGCAGATTTACTGAGACATACACACTCACCCACAGCCAATGCCATTGTACAACTGAACTTGAGAACCAATTATTTGCCTAATAAACAAAAGCCACCTTTCCCTCATTTCAAAAGAAATATGAATGTGTTTTACATTAAAAAAAATTACAACAGCTTTTTAATTTATCATCACAAGGTAAATCTGGATAAGCTGAAATATGAGCATTATTTTACTTTGTAAAATGTTCTATCTACCTTACATGAATTAACCGGTCTTACACTTTCAGCTAAAAGCTCAATCTCACCTTCCATTCCTAAAGGGAGGGAGGGACAGATATACCATAGAAGAGACACATACCAGAGTATTCCAGAGGGAATTTAATAGAATAAAACTTTTGAAACACTCCTGAAATATTTAGACATCTGTAATGTAGAAATAATTTCTGATTCCAGGCCCAACTGTGACTTCCTCCTATCACTGCCACGATTTCACCATCTGGCCCAGCAGTACAGTTTAAGAAGAAATAGCTTAGCAGTTTCTTCAGTAAAGAGGAGAGGTGGATAACAGGTCAAGCTGTTCAGTCCTACAAAGCTAATGGGTACATTGGTTTATTTGAAATATGAGTATCTCCCCAAAATCCCATGAACTATGAACAAAATAGATTAAATCAGGATACAGAATCCTGGCAGACATGGAGGTAATAGAAATCCTGAGAGAATTACAGCCTGAAGAGAAATGTTGTAAAAGCTTTGCAGCTTCAGAAGTAAAAGAGCTCCTGGCACGAGCTTTTTGCTAACTTCTATAAGACAAAATCATGAGTCACAGTTGGCCCAAATCTTAAATTGCTGTTTATAAAGACACTGCCATTATAATTCAGAGAAAAAGTTCACCTCTGTTTCTAAGTACCACATTTTATGTGGTATTTACAGAATGGCAGGCAGCCAATGAAATTCTCAGTAGAGCCCTACATCCTCACATAGCTTGCAAGTCATCTTATTTTCTATCTCTGAACAGCACAATGCATTGTAAAGTTAGTTTCTCCCTTGCTTCAGCTGGCAATTTATTATAACAATCTTCTTAAATGTTTAAAATTAACATAAAATTCCTTATTCAGATTACTTTAAATAGAAGGTAAGCACACAGAGCATTGTTTCAAAATAATGGAGTTATTCACATATCTATTTTCAATGGCTACATTTGGAACAAAAGCAGCTTGAATACAGAATATATTCAAAAGTTACACAGAGCCAGGTGGAACATCAGAGATTGTATCTTCCCTCTTTCAACACTATACAAAAAAGAAAGGACAAAATGACATTATCACATGAAACTTAGCAGGGAGGTGCTCAATAAAGAATTTTGATTTATTAAATGTAAGTGACACCATTGCCACATGACAGCCTTTGACTTACACTGCTTTTAATTCACAGCTTGCAATGGAGTTTATCAGTTCCCTTTTGGCCTGGGTCATAATGGATATAGATTTTAGATAGCATAGAATGAAAAACACCATTACATTGCTGTGTAACCTCCATGAGAAGGCAAAACAAAACTGCAACTGAAACGTAATGTCCCAATGATTAAGAGAGAGTCTGTAGAACAGAGAGCTAAAGGCAGGAAAAGTACACTGGAAGTCAGAAGCTCGTGAGATTGAGAGGCTTGCTGACCTACTACAGGTGTCAGAAAGGACTCAAAGGTAAAGATCTCTCAGAAAGACTAACCCATTTCTTAAAATTCAGGGTATACTGAAAAATTATTTACCCAAGACATATGCTTGACTTGTGAGGTGAAGAGGAAATAGTGTCAGGTCACAGCATCAACAGAGGACATGCTGGAATCAGGTGATCACTAGAAAATCAAGTCAGCAGCACCAGATGATTATGTTCTGACAGGATTTTAATAAAGTGGAAAGTTAGAATGACTGCATCTCTGCATCTTAACAATTCAGACACCTGATTCTTGACAGCCAGAGGGCAGAAAACATTGCCAGAAGCACTACAGGTGATTTGGAGAATCACAAACAGACCATCTTTATTGCCAGCTTAGGATTTCATAAAAATTATGTCACAATGAAATATACACAGGAATGCAGCTTCCCTGCAGCTAGCCAAACAGTTCTTGGTTGATTAAAGCACCAGAAAGTGCTGTAATCTCTGTGATTGACTCATTGTATTAATAAGTAATAGTTGTGACTGAGCTTTAAGAAACAAATTGTTGCTGCAAATATAAATTGTAATTCCTATTGTAACAAAACCCAAGGACAAACTACATCGTACTGCTGTAGGAGAAAAATTGTTTTCATTTAATTTAATCTTGAGATATATCTATATAGATATATATCCATGCAAGCATATACATATATACCTTTTACTTCTTATGGCGTGTATGACAGAAACAGGATATTACATGGAAAGGTTGTATATCTTTGCAAGTAGTTCTACCTTTAAATTACATTTTGCAATAAAAAACCACTGCCAAATAATATGTTATTCAAATAGGATTTCTACTGTAAATTATTTTATGAATTTCTGGACTGAAAAAAATATGTAGTGAATGAAATCTACCTATGTTCAGCATCTCTTTCCATCACATAATTCTTATCCTAAAGAAAAACATAAACACAAGAGCAGCATAGATTTCTGCATTCTGCATGCAAGTCTATGCTCATACTTTACTAAAAATCAATTAAGGTGCATAATACACTGACATCAAACAACTTGAGAATACACAATTTGCCACTGAATCTCACAATTCTCCATTTTTCTTCTTAAAGAGGATCAGATTCCAATGAGTATGTTTCAAAAAGAAATTGTGCACCTTGTTGTGTGCCAAGGAGCACTGACATGCTGGTGACTTGTACTTGCAATAAATTGCATATGCAAAAACTTGAGCAGAAATCTACAACAAAGAAGTTGACACACACCAGACTGCACTTAAATGAATAGACTTTGAATTAATTTTAATACCAGTACTTCAGCTCAGCTTCACTATCACTACAACGTATGGACAGTGCCTTAAAGGTGAAATGAATCAATCCTTCAGCAGTTTTTGCAGGTCAAAAGACTTCCTGACAAATGGCCTGATACCAATTAACTGGCAGAAAGCTTATTTTACACTAAAATTCCCTTTTTTTCTGTTTTGTGTCAGAAGTTTGGCTTATTTTAAAGCTATTTTACCTTGAATCTATTCTATTTTTACATCACTATATGACATATACAACTGTGGATGCTTAGAGATGTATTTCTGGAAAAATAAACATAACCATTAACCAGCAAGTAACACAGCAAAGGGAAAGTTGATGCATTTTATGTATAAATTCAAAGCCTCTTAAAGACTTTGTCCAGAACCTTGCTTCTGGTAAATATCTGGAAAACTACAATCTCATGATCTGTTAGTGAAGAATATTTTAACAGAACCAGACTGTGCACCAGTGTCCTACATACAGGTAAATAGCCTCTTTCAGTAAAATTTAAGGTAATCATACATGGCTCTTGGCTAGGATATTTTTGCCATTAATTAAAAATTGTGAATTAATACTATAATACAGTCCAGAAGAATCTATGAAAAGTAGATGGCATCCTAGTGCACAGTGTTTTTCAAGTGGAAACCTAATTTCAAAAGTTGCAGTTCAGAAAAAAGCAAGAGCCTTTTATTCTGCTAGATAGTGGTACACTCCACTTGCAAAAGGAGCTGTAAACATTACAGTAAAGCTACATAATTTTGCTGAGCTTGTATAATTAGGACTGCAAATCAACAATGCTTTGACTATTGAGTATTCTTCCTGCCTAACCATCACCACTAACTTTACAGAAGTCATTCTGGAACACTTGCTAAATACCTTTCACTGTAAACAATGGCTTTATTTTTCCTCTTTTCTGTTATTCAGTCAGATTCAGAGATTAGCACTGGAAGAAAACTGTATCTACAGTATTATACTCCTGCAAAGAGCAAAGGAGAAAGAAGGAAGAGAACAGCAGTAGGTGTAACGATAACAGAGTGTTTGTGTAACTGTAGGCATGGACACACAGAAATTCAACCTTATCTTACACAGTCTACCTCAGATAGTTTTTCAGTGTCTAAACAGTAATTTGTTACTATATTCGAATATAATGAGCTAATAAACCTAGTAACCTGTGAAAGTGACAACAGTCACCTTCTGTGCTTTAGGTTTGTTTCTACTTGGCTTCACTCTATTTTATAATTTAATAACAAATTTCTGAATAAACCTCATTTTCCTGTCAAATTCACTGTGTTTTTCTATGGGCTGGATGTACCATACCCTAACTGTATTTCTGCAAAGCTCACTGTTATTACAGGTGGTTATCACCCAAAACTAAAAACAACCATTTTCCTCTGAGAATCAATATAAAATTTCAAGCCGGCAATGGAATATTTCCCTTTATCTTGTTATAGATTTTTTGTCTCCAGGTGAGCTTATTGCAGCCTTTTCTACCAAAAAGAAACTTGGTGGCATATTGCTGTTGGAAACCAGTACCAAATTTCAAAGTAACAGGTAACAACTTCTGCAGCTGAGAGAAAAATCATTAGGACAACTGCAGGAACCCCAAAAATTATACAGAGCATAAGAGAATACTGCAGAACATTGTTCACACAAAGATGACAATCTGCATGTACAAGCATGAATAGAGGAAGGAGGGAAAACTGCACAAGCCATTTTTGCATAAGAGTTCTGACAGGATAACTGTGCCATCTATCTGCATTTCCTTACAGGGAACAGAAGTTACAGGTCTTACTCATAACAGGTGAGCTACTATTGCATGTGCAGATTCATCACTTTTGCCATTTCTGTGTTGCTAACTCATCCATATTTCTAAACTAGAATACTTGTGAATTTCTAATTTTTATGAGAATAGATCATACAGAAGTACTTACTATTCAGAGAAGTCATACCTGCTGCCAAGGATTGGCTCCCCAGAGGTTCCCATAGCAGAATAGTCCATGCCATAGAAATTCAGTCCTAAAAGTATTTTATTCCTCCATTTTGAATCAGGATCCAGTACTTCAACACAAGCTCGTACCCAGGGAAGAGGGGAATTTGGACCAGGTCTGTCAAATTAGCAAAAATCAAAGAGGTTGTCAGAAAAAGTACATGTTCATACTTAGCCTTCTCTTTTTGACCAAAGTAATTTTAAAGAGCAAATGATGGCACACAAAAATCATTGAAGATGAACCTACAGTTCTATCAAGGTTAAGTACACATTCTTCAGTAGCTTGAAGTGCTGATACACAAAACATGATGGCCCCACTCTTGACTTTTTGATTGAATTCTAAGGTAAAGGGACACAGAATCCATTCCTAGGGGTAAGAAATGGTTTCCCCCATCACATTGTTACTGGGCCTTGCATAATGCCTACACTATAATTCAAAACTCTGTATGACTTCAGGTCTTCTCCTCAATGTTTTTACTGCAAACTAGCAAGATATACTGGGGCAAAATCTACCATTTACTTGCAGAAGGAGCTATAAAATTAATGATTGGTAAGCAAGACAAGTTTCAATGATAGTGTAACACTTATTTATGGGAAAAACCCTACAAAGTACCTAACAAAAAGCTACACAAGGAAAAAGACTATACCCTAATACACAGAGTAATTGAATTATCATGTATGTAACATCAGGATATTGTGCTCATTCCATTCCTACCTCACTGGAGAGGAGAGCAGGCTCTCCCTCAAACATTAACATGATAAAACACACTCACTAGCACGGTAACAGGAAGAGCACATCCCAGTTTTACAAATATCAACATCTGCTACTCCCTACTAATTATCTGCCTCAAAGCCTTCATGATACTTGTGCCATTAAAACTCAACATGCTAATACAGCAGAGCCATGTTGCTGACAACTGTGCTCATATTTAAAGGCAAATGAAGTATCAATTGCTTAAAGCTAATTTGTTTGACAATGTTATTATTAGTAGATGATTACTGTACCTATCCTGCAGAACTGTGCTAAAAAACCAAAGAACTTGGCCTGTAAAAGAATAAGTGTCAGGTTATCCTTTTAAAAGGATGCCTTTTTAGCTGGAGTACAAAGTATTTCATAATATCCAATCCCAGATACAAACTGCTGTTAAAAACGTACTGAGTTATCAACTTCTGGAAAAATTGTCTATTTTAATTACTAATCCAAAACTTTCGTACAAGTATGTGGGGTTGCAGGATTTTGTTTTACAAGTTTTATTATAAGTTTAGTATAGTTTTAGTTACCCTATATGGACCCCTTGTCTTGGAGTTTTCTCTTATCATAAGTTGATAAGGGTTTTTATGCCTCTCTGGTCTTTGCCCAGAGACTGTTTCCTATTGGTTCTTTCCCCATGATGATCCCTGCCCATCCTCTCCAATGTATCCTTCTTCCCTCTGTCCATCACTGAGTCCCTATCTCCAAGGTCCAGAACCTTCGAGGAGATTTGGCCAGCAGTTGGCAGATTCCCCTGAGACCCCTCCCCAAATTACCTTTGATTTGTTAGTAGTTAGGTAATTCAGTTGGCATTTGTTGCTTTGCTTTGTTTCATTGGTTCATAGTTTGTACCCACCCCTCGAGCCTGTCCTGGACAAACCCCCCCTGCAGCCCAGGTCCGGGGTCTCTCCTGAGGCACCAGGCCTGAGGTGAGGGGTTCCCCTGTGACCCCTGAATAAACCTCTGTTCCCTGAACCTCCAAGAGTCCCCTCTTTCATTTACACCACGGCCGTGACAGCGAGAGTCGGGGTGCTGCAGAGCCAAGAGCTCACAAATCGGATCTGTTGTGGCGTGTCGGAGCTGCCGGGTGGTCCAGCCAAACACCGGGCTCACCAAAGAGACACGCACCCCAACACAAGTACAAAGCACTATCCACTTTACTAGAGAGAAATGAACTTGTACTGTAGATTTAACAGACCTAAGCAGGACTCAGCTCCTTCAGGGATCTTTCTGATGTCAGGTGGAGTCTTACCGATGTGGTGCTGAATAGTCGTATGTCATGAGACTGAAGCTGTCTATTGCTGAGGCCAACTGATCAAATTCTTTCTTTGTGAACATTCCCGGCTGGTTGGTCCTTTCAAAATAAAGCAAAATAGAAACAGGAAGAGATCAATTACTACAATAACCAGGCTTATTCTCTCCTTTGGTTTTCATATCATTTGATCACAAAGGAAAAATCTTTCATTCTGAGGTGGCAAACAAAAAAATAAAATATGTATTTCAGTGCCATTTTTGTAATAAACAGCTAAGGAAAAAAAAAAAATCAATGCTATGTAGGTGACCAGTGGGAAGAATCATACTTCCACAGCACATTTACCAAATAAGCATTTCCAGCATGGCTACAATAGTGATTATAAGGGCTGTGGACTAATCAAATTGCCTTAGGTAGCAATCAATTGAACTCTAAAAGCTTTTACAAAACCTTTAACTGCGTGGGCTGTTGAACTGGTTTTGACACTTACGAAACTAAGTTCTCTCAGGCAAACTTAAATAAATGGATCGCTGCAGCTGGTAATAGAAAAATATAAACCAAAGGTAATTTTCTGTTAACCTCAAAAAGAACAATTTCAGTTTATACCATACTTAAGAAAGAAAACCTGTTTTCTTTAGACAAAAACCTTTCTTTCTTTGGACAGGGGAGAACAAAGAAGAAATCCATTCTATGAACTTTTCTAGACAAAAGTCTAGTTATGCCTTCAGTATATCTTGGTGTGAAATATGGAAAACCATTCTTCCCTGTTTCTTGCTTACCCTTGATTTACAAAACATAGACCTGGATTAATATTTACCTTATTTTCATGGGGGAGGGGGTGTATATTTTGTCTGTTTTGGACTCAGAGAGGCTATTGACTTCCTTCAATCATTCAAGATGGAAACAATTAATTCACACAAATTGCCTGAAAACATTGAATCTGTTTCAAAGAGAATTTATAATTTCAAAACAGCAGCACAAAGAGCACAGCGAGCAACATAAGGCAGCCTTAATCACATTGCAAATATGGGACTGGACTAAAATGGAGAAGCTACTGCCAGAAGAACCCTGTCTTCAACCAGAGGACTCTGAAGCATGTTAACATGAGACAAACAGGTAGAGAAGCAGGATATTGTCACAAATAATCTGGGACAGCAGTGTACATAGGGAGACATTGCAAAAGAAGAGAAAAGGGGAAAAAAATGTAATTTAACAGCTCCAAACTCTGTGGTGCACCTCTGTCATTTAAGAGGTAGACTTATAGATTGTAAAAGATTCCTCTAGAGAGCAGAGGAGAGAGACTGGAGAATCCAGACTTTCCCAATAATGTCAAAAACTACTACGTGATCTAGAAACTAGAAGCCAAGCCTTGTCTAGGCAAGGCATGCTTTTAAAACCACTCACGTTCCATCTTAAATGTAAAAACCAAAAAGATGCTCAGTGACAGATGCAAGTAATAAACAGAAAAATCACATATTTTGACCTTTACCCCTTTTGGATCACCGTGCAAATTCTACATCCAACAATATGTGCTGCATGGATCACCAGAGCATAACAGTGTTCATTTATCAGTTCACAAGAACATTTTGTGTTCCACTGCAGAAGGAAAGAAGTGAACAAAATGCAGGTTACAAAGTAGGGCAGATTAAATCACATAACATGCCTGTCAGATTTTCAGAACCAGTGATATACTGGTCACAGGAAGGAGAAATCCCATTCTTTTCCTTCAAGGGTTGTAAAAAATTTGAAAAAAAATCTTCACTTCTGGAACCTACTGGTGGACCTCAGGTTTTTTTATAGTTATCTGCTTGTGATGTACTGCAATTGCAAACTACAGTTGTTCTACAAGAATTAAAATAATAAATACGTCTTTGAAATAATGTCATGGCAACTTGGATGTCTGTAGGCAAAGCAATTTCCCAATGCAAACTCCAGAAAAACACATTTTCAGTAAATTGATTGTGATTACTCCTGAAGGGAAAAACATAAAAAGTAATTATAATGTGTATTAGATATTAGGGCAAGTTGGATTGCTTTATAGATTTAGCCGGGTAGTACCTTAATGAAATTTGCATGTGCAACTCAAGAAGAAACCCACAGGTTAAACTGGATATTGCCATAATTTTCTCCAAAGCAATTTTGTAACTCAACTACTTCTGTTACAAAGGAATTCCACCTAAATGGCAAGGGCACAAATTTCCAACTTGGAACAAACCCAGCAGCAATGAATATACTTTGTCCATTAATGTAGAGTGTTAAAACAGCAGTACTCTTCAATAAAACAAGCAACACTCACCAGTTCAATGAGTACCACCAGTCAAGCACTTCGGGAAACTCCACTGGAACAAAACCAGGACTATCTGATTCATCGTTCTGAGTCAAGAAAACTGGCACTAAGGGTAAAACCTAAATATTTTTTTGACAGCTATTATACTTCAAATTGGAGGTTTTCCAATCATTCTGATATTTATGTAAACTTAACTCAAACGCAGGTATGTTCTACTGACTAATTTGTTGAGAAATCCAGTACGGAAAGTCAGGAGACTTGGCACAGAATATGCAAAGTCCATGAAAATAATACTTTCCAAGTCTAAGCCAAAAGCTTGTCATTCTTCAAAACTTTGAATACCATTTCCAAAATAGTCAGTGAAGTGGCAGAAACTTCATCATCATTTATTAGCTCTGCACATTATACATAGACACACAGAATCATCAAATGTGCTAAGTTGGAAGGGACTCTCAAGGATCATCAAGTTCAACTTCTGGCCCTGCACAGGACAGCCCTGACAACCTCCTCATACACCTGACAGCATTATCCAAACATGTCTTGAACTGTCAGGCTTGGTGCTGTGACTACTTCCCTGGGGAGCCTGTTCCCAACCACCCTCTGAGTGAAAAACCTTCGCCTAAGGTCCCAACCTAAGCCTCCACAAAGACCAAAAAAAGAGCCAGTATTTAAAGTTACCCTTAAGTTACCCTTGCTAAAACACTCAAGCCTAAATCCCACTGTCTTGGAGAGAATTTAAGAATCATTTAATCAGTTTGCTGAATATTTCCAGTCTGCTAAACCAGGACAGACTCCACTTTCAGTTGGAATTATTTTTTTAACATGGCTTGTTTAATTTTAAAACTGTATAAAGAAGATTAAGAGACACTGCAGAAGGAGACATGAGAGTAACAATTGAGTTTGCTCTGCAAATCTGCTCTTAAAACTTCCACTGGTCTTGAGCAAGCCAGGGCTCCTCTCAAGTTGTTTGCAAAACCAGACCCAAACTCTTCTCCCAGGATCCTGAAACCCTCCCAGAGCTGGGAAAGGATAATGATGGAGGAGGGGTGGAGAAGGAATGAAGACAGGATGGAGAAAGGATGCCCCAGGTGGCTCCAGTTCCTCAATCTCCAGCCCTGGAGCTCCAGCCCCCTGGATTGTGCCATGCCAGGACTCGCTCCCTGGGGCAGCACTGTTCCATGGTGCAGGGGGACTGGGGAGGTCACATGAGAGATGGGCCTGGTGACACTGCCCTGACCCTATTGGAGCGCAGGGCACTGGGATGAAACCAGTTTCAGCTATGGATATCCTCAAAGGGTTGAAAATCCCTTGCATTCCTGCTAGTATCAACTACTGCTAGTCAGCCTCCATGGGGGGTTTTCAGTAATTTGGATTGAACAAAAGAGATGAATTAGAATTATAATCAACTGAAAAACTGAACTATATAAGCTGAATCTACAACCAAGCCTGCTCCTCAGTGCATATCCCAGTGACACAGACACCGGGAAGAAAGGAACGACAAAAGGACAAGACTAATTTTTCTGGGATTGCTGAAAACCATTGCCTTACACTATTAGCAAGAACCATGTATTTTGGGTTTTTTTAATCTGAGACACTCGAGGGTTTTTTACTATTAAGTAGGCCTTAAACTCACTCAGGCAATGCCTCAGTTACAGGTTTGATTTGCACTATTACTGAGAAAGCACTGGCATTTTTAGCTCCTTTCAAAGAGTTTCAATGTGGCAGTGCAATATTATGGCTTAACCTATGCAGCCAGGCATTATACTGTATTTTAATGTCTTTTTTACCCAATATGCTTTCCATGTTTTCATGAAAGAGCTTCTCTGGCACCAATAAATGCTCTGGTAAAAAGCAGATGCAAAGCTAGGAAGCGTTCAGATTTGAGTCATCACTCAACCTACTTTTCTGATTGACAATTCAGGATCCAAAAATTCATCTTACACTTAATGGTCTACTTTCAATACAGGGTAGGTGGTTTATTTGCCTGGCAAGCACATTTAGGCAGGGGAAATACCTAAGCAAGGCTATACCAATGCAAAGTATGAAGTGCATAAACAAATCTCCATAAGAAAAGACATCAAAAGTGTGACAGGTATCAGTTCTGTCACTTAAAGAGTGGCTTAAAAATGCTCAGATACTGCTAATGAGGGTGATATAAAATTCCACAGTAGAAGGAAAATCAAATTGCATCCTCTATCTTAGATAATTAATATGTTAAACTAACACTTTGTGATGAATGTGTTTTCCTTGATATTGAAAAGGAAAAGCATCTCTCAAACAAACGAAATTTTTTTTTTCTTCTTTCTGGTTTGAAACAACTGTTAATATGGAATGATATTTATCATATATTTTTAAATTTTCTGTTTAATAGAAAAATCTGTAGGATTATATTAATAAAATATCAGCCAAATGTAAACACTCACTTAAATTCCTTGGACCAACAAGACTTTCTAATGGATGCAGCATCTATTCTTTATGGTATTTTAGAATATTTATTAAAAAGTGTAAGAAATATGGACTTAACCCTGTAAAAATACATATCTGGAATTATTCTGAAAAGTGTCTGTCACTCCTGCTCAACATTTAAGGGATAAGGCACCATACATGAGGTGGTTTTCTACAAAATCTCTACAAAAATTTCTACAAGTAGAAATTATCAGTGCAGGGAAATGATTAACACTAAGGATAGAAAACAGGGTATGGAACTGCTGGGTATGCAGAAAGGGGGTGGAAGAACAAAAACACACTGCCAAGAGAAAATGAGAATTTTCCCCTCCAGTTCACTGCTGTTTTACCATAAGTAAACATTTTTTATTCTGTGACGCATTTTCCTTTTAACAAACAGTAAAGAAGCTTCCTTACACAACATCCATGAAATTCATCCCGTAAAAAGCCTCAGAAATGCAACAGAAGCTTAACAAGTTCTCCCCTTCAAGTAAGAGAGCAATGGCAACCTGGCAGAACTCACAGAACGATGATTCCCCTGAGAACATAACTCTTATTTGCACACATTTCCTGAGAATTTATCGACATTTCCCA
This sequence comes from Trochalopteron elliotii, assembly GCA_024734555.1. NCBI lineage: Eukaryota > Metazoa > Chordata > Aves > Passeriformes > Leiothrichidae > Trochalopteron > Trochalopteron elliotii. The sequence goes on from JANPWX010000102.1 coordinate 2,194,436, forward strand.
ACGGCACATTGCCACACGTATACAAAAAAATCCCTGTTATTGGGACAACATCACAGACCTAGAAGAAACCACTTGTTTTCCTTGGTATTTCCATATACACAGCTCAGAATTCCACAGTCTCTTTTTACCATTTTATCTTTTCATGTCTAAAATAACTGCAGGGTGGTTTGTTTTACAGCCTAGAAGGTTTATTACCTGAACCTTCCAAATTATATACAGTCATATGTATCAAAATTCCCATTATTGCTTTACTGATAAGTATGTTTGTAAGGTATTGAGTTTGTAGTCTTTCATATTGAAAGACTGGAAAAAATTCTTCAACAATGAAAGCTGCTTTCATTTACTTTCAAATGAACCTACATTCTCAACTACTTCTTGTCTCACTACAATTACTCTCAAAATGAAATAAGGAGAAAAAAGGTCTTTTAACTGACTGCTACTCCTACAAGTTCAAACTGCATTCTTGCAGGGTTACCTCACTTCTGCCCTTCTTTATAAAAGAGAAGTTTCCTGTATTCTCATCTTTGAATACCCTTCATAATGGAAAACTGATTGATTTTCTGTTTCCACTATGATTCTATTTCAGAAGTCAGCCTCTCAGTAATGACTTAATTTTCTTGTCATGTATAATTTTCTGTAAAGCAACTGTTTGCAGATCTTTCTTCACCACAAGATATTATTGGTTTTCATAGCTCGTTGCAGACAGGAGCATTACAATACAATGCTACTCCATTTTATGAGCACAGACCACTGAATTCAGTTAATGCACAATCACTGAATAAGAATTCACTGTTTCTTTCTGCATGAAGTCTGTTCTAACAGAAAATAGAAGAAAGAGCTAAATGTCTACCTTGTTCATCACACAATTACAGGCATTGATAATGAAACAGTCAAATGTGCAACCAAGTTCAATTTGAAACCATTCCCTTTTCCAAAAAAATCCTCTTGACAGTTTTGTAACTACCCTTTCTCATTTCAGGTTTTTCAAAACTCTCATGTTGACAGCTCACTGAAGAAATTTTCCACTATCAGTACTTATCAATACTTGTCAGTACTTCTACATGGATCCCAGTTTCCATGGATGTTTTGCAACTGGATTTCTGGTGTCCTACAGATGTTTAATTTACAGTGCCCTCTTACAGCTGGGTCTTGGGGAAAAAACATTATTTCCTATCTTCATCTGTCCAGCTACATATTTTCATGAAGCAACAGGAACCTGACTATTAAAATTCTATGCCTATGTCAATTTGGCTTGAAATTGGTCAAATGCCAAAGAAGCTTTAGCAGAGAGATGAAAAATGTAAGAGAGAAAACTTACAGACACCTCGTTACCTCAGAAATCAGGCTAATAACAGAATTGAGGTCTGTCTGCAACAGCACTGTATGAAGCAGCCAAGTCAGCAACAGAACCTTGATACAATACTGCTGTTCAAAGCCATGAACAATAATTACAGCTGCTGTCAAAAGAACGTGACCATACTGAATGTTTAACCAAGAAAAGAGAGATCCTCAGGTAGACAAAAGCAGACTTACTACATAGTGGGGGATGAATTCCATGCAGCTGAATGAAGATTGTAAAAAGCACAGCATATTCTCTATCTCTGACCTTTCTCTCCCTCCCAGACAACAGATCAAGGCTTTTGCAGAGATGCTTGTTACTCAGGCATTTCAGAAAATGCACATGCTTACTGTAAATTCAAGTATCTTCACCAGCTTTTGAAATACAGATTTCTTTTTCTCTAATTCCTTTCTAAGGACAAAATGTTGCAAGAGGTGAAGCGTGATCTAAACACAGCATCTGATCTTGTGGCCTACAAACCCAGACCAATATGACAAACCAGGGACTGTACATTTCAAACCAAAACATATCCATTCAACTACAGTGTTAAGGTCAGTCCATTTCAGGAAAAAACAAAAAACACAAATGCCAAATTAGTATAAATTTCTCCTCCCCAGTTTTTTATGTATTTAACAATCTCTGTACAAAAGTCTTATTCCTCTTAAGATAGAATTAAAAATCAAACTGAAAAGTTATTCCATAAAACCAGTGCAAACACCTCTAGTCACATACACTTTTCCAGTCATGGTTATTCATCTGGTTCTACTCAGAGAACACTCTTCCAGTTACACACAAAAGTGCTGCACCAGATGAAGGCAGAAACAAAAGCAGGAGGTTCCCCTCACCCATCTGAAGCTCATCTTAACATCTCCAAATCACATTTTGCTTACAGAATATGCAAGGACACCTTATTGTTAATAAGTCAGAGACACATCATCCCAAGAGACACAAATCATAAAAGAATGAGCAAATGAAAAAGGAGAATTTTCATGGAAATACAACAGTTTAGTAGCTCATTTGTAATGAGTTGGAGCAGTCTGAATACCCCAAGATAATTGGTTTAGCAAACCTGGGCTAGACATTAGGGAGAACCTTCTAAAGGTGTAGGTAGTCTGGGAGTTCTGATGTACATTAGAGTTTGCAGATTTGAAGGGTTTGCTAGATAAACTTCTAGTAAAAGTAATGTAGTTATAGTTTATTTTGACTTTATTATTATTTGCACCTTCCAATACTATACTCCACTACTGTTCTGAATAGTAGCTTAAATTTAAATTCAGAAGTAAAACCCTGCAACTCTACTTTTGCACTGTCTTTGTCTGGTGCCCTTATTTCATGATAGCAATGTTGACACTCAGAGGATAAGGGCTATCTGTCCCCTTGTCCACAGAAAAGATCACAACTTAATATGAACAAACATCTCTACTGAAAACCACAAATCACATTACTGACTGTGTTCAAATTTTCTCAATGGCAAAAATCTCTTTACCAAATTCTCAGATAGGAAAGATTAGGATAGGTATTTCAAAACCAACAAAACCTAGACAACTCAACTCAACAGAAAATTATAACTGAGTGCTATAGATTCACAACACAAAAGCCCTGGGAGTGGTTCCTTCATGTGTTTCATATCACTGGGGGTCTGTGAATTTTAACAGACTGACAAGTGAAAACTTGCTATATTTTTATCAGGAAGCAGAATGGTATCTCTGTACCTAATGAATTTTTTGCAGAACATTAAGGGCTGGCACTGTTCTTTAATACACACATCCCATCCCAGCTGTTGCTTTTGCAGTCCTTGCTCTCCAAATAGAGAGAAGCACGGGATCTGTTCTTGCCATGGAGTAGCCTACACAGTTTTCATGAAGCCAAACTAATTACCTGTGGCCCATCTGGTTTAAACCAGTAACAGAAGTCAAGAAGGGGAAACATGCCAAGCAATATATGTCCCAAAAAGAAAGCATGAAATCTCAGCAGACGGCTAGGGACAAATAAACCTGAAAACTGCTGTCCTCAGAGCTGAGGCATGCTGGCAGACCTGTCACTTACAAATTCTTAAGTTACTCGAAAAATACAGTGTATCTAAAACTCTGAAGTCAATGTAAGAAATATACATTTGACAAAACCAGATAATCTGACTACCAAAGAAGAAAAAAATTAATTTTGACACTTGTTGTATTTACCAGTTCCATTTTTGGGAAGGTCAACTGTTCTCCTTTCATGCTGTTTCCATTACATTTCTTCAGTCTCTTCCTAGGAGCCATTTAAGAAGGACTATGCACAAATGAACATCCACTGTGTCACCATTTGCTTCTCCTAATTTCCAAACTATTCTAGTGCCTTTCATGCCAGGGCTTAATGCCCAGGCAAGCCATGCTCCAATAGCAGAACATCATGCAAAACAAGCTTGTACTCTGGAGCATATGAGCCTAATTTAAAAACTCTAACACACCAAATGTAGCCTTAATTCCTCCTTGCATAAAATGCTCACCATTTTTCTTCTCTTTGTTTTTTTGGAAAGTTTTCCAACTTAATACTAAAACTTATGTAGTAATTGCTCTATACCAGCTGGCTCAGAATTGGTAGAGCTACAAATGACAGATATGCAGACAAATACATTCCACCCTTTCTTCTCTATGACTGTTGTTAGCTGAGCTACAGATTATTTTAATGATTCTCCCTCGTGGGAATTCAAAACCAGATGTGTGCACTTTCTTCAGAAGATGCCAGTAGAGCCAGACCTTTGTCGCACTGATTTTATATTGTAAGGTATAGTCTTTAAAAGAGTCAGTTCCAAGAATAGATTTGTTCCTCTTGAGCCCTTTCTCAATCTATGCAAAATGCAGGAACATCTCATGGCTACAGTCAGAGCCACGCTGTACTGAGCTGGCAGCCAAACAAACAGTAGCAAAACCAGGGAAGTCATCAGCAAGGGAAACATGTAGTTTAGAGCCATTAACAAGCATCTAGATCTACTGTAGCTAACAGAATTCACTTTAAAAAGAGATGCAACTGACAGACCTATACTTTGAGCCTTTATACAGGGAAAAACATGAGCCTAGTAGCATGATTATGAGCAGGATTTAATACCATCACCATAATTTGAGGACATTATTAAACTTGCCCCAGTAACTGTTACTCAGAAGTAGACAGTAATAATTTTCTACTGACTTTTCTGTTCCCCTCAGTATAAACTCATATCTCAAGCTCTATCTTGTGATCCAAATCAAACATTATACAGGTTCTCTAACATGCAATAAAAATGACTACACCAGTCAGTTAGCCTAGACAGCCCTCTTAAGGGTGATTTCTGTGGCTTCTTGAGCGCTGAATTTCATGTACAGGGCCTGATTAAAAAATCTCTTGATATCTAACTGCACTCTCCATATTCCTGACAGTCTCCTTTCTTTAGGATACTCACAGGAAGATGGACAGCTATGGGAACAACAGAGGCCAAAGTGTTATTACCAACTAGGCACAACAAATATGAAATTGTGCATAGTTAGCTTTCAGATTTTCCCTCCCAAGTTCCATTTTCTGTATAGTGATTGTCCAAAGACATTGTCTTCCAGCATCAAACTTCCTTACCAGCAACAGCATGCATGTATAGCATGTTTGCTATATACTTACTAACTCTACAATAAATAAACACTTATCATTTTTAGAATTGCTTGCTTTTCTGTGACCTCATTAGTTAAATTGGAAGGAAAAGAAACAAAGATTAGACATGTGGAAAGCTCAGAAAAATTAAGCAAAGTGTTAGTGATTCCAACAAAATAAGACTATCATGACTAGGTTTCGCACAAATATTTTAACTTTTCATAATTTCAAGTGTATGTACTGGTAAAGCAGAATCCTACTTAATAAACAGTATTCTACAAAGTTGATTTTCTAATATACTGTTATTTGACATAATCTGGTAATTGGAAAATTCATTTGAAACAAGCAATATGCTTCCTGCTGGTTTGATCCCTGGCATTCTTTACTTACCAAAAGTTCAAGGCTCTACACTCTGTCCCACATAGTCCTTCCTGAGAACGATGTTAAAAGTAAGTGACAGTTCCCATTTCACTCCAAAACAGACACATGTTAGAAGCTGCTTATATTTCATTGAATTTGTTTACCATACATTATCATAAAAATTACCCTGCTGTTTACTTGCATATTCTACATCAGAATTGCTACTTGCTAGAAATACTTCTAAGGAAAACAATGTGTATATATACACAGGAATTGTAAACCAATGAATATGTCATTCTGTATACACAAAGTTATGGCAAGGCAATTGAATCTGCAGCAACTTCTAAAGATGACAGACGACTGACATAAAAATGACATTACACGTATCTGTTCATAATCAGTTTCTAAAAGACCAAAACACCTATTTCCTTTATCACATATGCAAAACACTGGTCAATTGCAGCATCCAATAGGCCAAGCAAGTGTGAGGTCAATGAGCAGTTATTCATTGTGTGCTCCTCGTACTTTCCAGTCAAACATGTTTGTATATTTATAGGAAAGGCAGAAAAGAGCATGACAGCACAAAGTAAGAGGAGATGTCTGCCCTCCTGCCAATCTTTCCAAGAGGCAGAGCAGCAAAACTAAGCAGGTATCAACTACTACTGGATAGCAGTAATGAAGACTGCACAGATTCTGGTAATGTTCACTGCATACCAGCTCTACAAAAAACAGTCTGAAGATACATAAGACAGTACTTCACACCCACCATGATTTTGCAGCAATAATAAAGAATAAAGAATAAATAGCTACATTTTATTTAGTAGCTAAAATGTTAATTTTGAAGAAGTGACAGTTTAGTGGTGGAAAATACTGATAATACATACCTATAGAAGTTTTAAGTAACAGGAACAGAAGCTGCAGATTTTTTTTTCCTTACATATGCAAATATGAAATCCAAACTTGGAGATGCTTGCAGTATTTTGATGAGACAAGAACATACATTATGTTCAAATATTTGAAGAGAGAAAGTGGTTTGGGTTCCTGTAGCTTTAAAATGAAAGTAGCTGCACTACAGCTGTGCATCTCAAGAAGTCAATAAAGACAGAAATTTTTCTAGAAGCTGTGAGGTCAAGTGTAGCTTTTATCAGGGAGAAACATGTTTGGTTTTAATTTAAATACTGCTTTGATATATGCTATCAGAAACTAGCCAGGAGATAACAAATTATTCTAGCTAAACTGTATGCAATTTGCCAATAATAGCATTTTTTGAGAATGTCACGAGGACAGCAATAGCTCCAGTGGTTTGTTTACAATGTGCTTCATTGTTACTAATAATCCCCAACACCATGTCCCACAAAGTTGAATGAAATCATCTTGCTCACTGACCCCTGCTTTGTACTGGCAGGCATGTTATTAAAACACAGCTAAGAACAGCAGCTATTTTGCATACAATTACTTAAATCAAGGATCAAGGTTTGATATATCTAGTTATTATGCTAGACTTGATAAAATGACTAAAAGTATAAAGCTACTTTGTGTTACCTGAGGCTCCTTAAACAATTGAACCAATCTCTTTCTAACACTGTCTTCCATGCATTTTAATTATGATTGATGCATACAAAGCTCCAAAGTTTTAGAGATTTATTCAGCAGATTCTTGTTATTTTTTTCTTGGAAATGCAGCAGTAGCTACAGCTGTAATTCTAAACCTCTTAAATAGTGACAAAGTGGGGCAGGTGGGGAAATGACAGAGGAGAGGCAACTGCTGCAACAGGCAGGAGGAACTTGCCACCCTTGCCCCCTATCCCTAAAGTCACACGTTCAGTCAGGTGGAAAGACGACAGGGAATCTTCTGTGTCATGTGCCCTGTTTGCCTAAAAGGTCTCTACCAGGGAAGGTAGGGTGTGATTCCTGTAATCCATTTCTCTCTTGGACTCCTGGATACTCCTCAACCAATTCACCTCCTCATGGAGGTGCCTGAGGGCTTTCCAGTTCAGGCACCTACCCCCTGGGCAGCACACTAGAGTGCTCCACCACACATCACACTGACAGTGCAGCCTCTCACCTCAGCACCTGAGTTTACTTGTTTACTTCAGTTTACTTTCTCTCATTTACGGATTCTGCACAACATCAAGAGATAAAGAATCATCTGTTATTCAAGGAGCAGCTACTGTCTTGTAGCCTGAAGAGAGGTGTGTTAAAAGGATATCCATCACACAGGACAAACTGCCTAGTGCATATCCTAACTATCAAAATGTCAATAAAGAGTATAGTATTATATTATGAAGTGACACAACCAATGCCATTTTTATTTCTACTTTGTCCATAGGACTATACTTCTGGGGATGATAAAAGTCCAAGGAATGCAATCACTAACAACCTAAATACAGAGTTATTTAACATTGTGTTAAACAAAGTGAACAGCTTTTAATGAGTGTCTACTGAGATAGTTGACATATTTATATCATATATCTAAAGTCTGTAATGAACTACAAATGCCAGGAAGGCAATGGTTATGCAACCATGGATAGATTGAGAAGCCCTGTGAAGACACCACTGTACCTACAGCTTCCAGGAACTTTTTGTCTTTGTTCTTTCTCAGGACAGCAAGAAACAAGAACATTACTGATGCTCCCTCTGATGATAGCTTATGTAAATAAACTTAATTTTATTTACTCATTGTTTGCTTGAGTAATTGGGAAACACATTGGATAAAGTGGTTGCTGAACCTGGACAAAACATGCAATAATCTAGTCAGATGAAATTCAATTTATTTGTGGACAGAAAAGAGTTACTATACAAAGTCTCACTTTTTACTTTGAGAATACATCCCTAATATTATAAAGAATTTAAGTACAGAGAAACAAAATAACCAGCCCAATGCCTATGACTTATGAGAACAGGTGCAACCAAATTTCAAGCCCATTTTCCATATTTTATTTCCCCCCCCAACACTGTTATGCAAGTGCATAATTAGGCATAAAGGTAGTTCACTCCAGCACAGATCCCCTATTTGGAAAGAGGCTTGTGAAATCAGCATAAAAACATCCACACATCTTTCTGCAGTATAATTTCTGCAGCACAATAAAACACTGAATTGCATATATTTAAGGCAGGAATTGAATCAAGCCCAGGATTAGTAGGACCAATGGTTACTGATGGTTACCATCAGCAATGGACAGAAGATGCCTGGCTAGCCACTGACCTTATTGAAATGGTAACCATATGTCCTGGGTTTATACAGGCATCAATGTCCATTCATGTTAAAAGCAGTAAAATTCTAAGTTTTTGAGACATTCTGTTGGAAGATAGAGTGGAAATCTTCAGCAAACCATCTGCTCTAGCAACCACTTACACACACCTCTGCAATCCTTGCATGTCTCTTCAGACACCTGCAACTGCAAGAGTCCAATCCACAAGGGAGAATTGCACACACATACACTTCATAAAGAATAGCTTTGGCTCCTGCTGTTCCTCTCTCTTGTAAATCATTTACATTTGCAGGAAAATCATGCAATTGCTAGACATCAGGTGGATGAAAATGTATCTCAATCTTTGTTTTCTATCATGGGAGCTCTACATGCATTCTCTGTGACAGTAAAGCTTACTAGAGAGGTTCCTGCCTCCCAATCAGCATCCAAACATATTCCCAACTCTTGATTACCCTCGATTATGCCAGCTCAACTGTCTCTGGTTAATGTCGTGAAAAGCTATAAAAATGTGTGGATTTAAAAAGAGTGAAGTTTTCTTTTAGTCCAGAACATTTTACAAGCAAACCAAAATCCAAAGGCACCACTGGAATTACTAAAGCAAGGTTCAGTAGAGGATCAGTCTCACTTAGTTTTTGTTGCAAAAATTGAATTTGAGAAGTTAAACAGATGATCCAACATGTTTTCTTCCTGCATCCCACACTTGATCTTGTGCAGTGCTGCATTTTCCAGACGGGTTTTCCCTCAGCAAACTAGTATTTTTAGCTCTTAAGTGTCTCCTTTCAGATAGCATTTGCTGACAGACTGCTTTGATCTTAATGCATATCAAAAGAGTCTAAATTACAAATTCCTAAATAAACTGCTTACATTTGACTATGCTCTTTAAATTTTAATCAGGGTAGAACACAAAAGGGACAATGTTTCAGCTCCTAACATCCCAGTTGGGTAGGATACTCCACATACAGCTCGTGTCTCCTTTATCAGTCTATTGCCAGCTGCTGAACTCTGATGTATTATTTGATTCTTGATGGTACTTATTTCCATGCCTTTAGCAGTATTTTTGATGAATAGTCTACAGTGATTCCAAAAACTAAAGAATGTAAGATGCATTAAACACACTTTCAACCATGTGGAAATGTTAAAACACAAAGTGAGTTTCAAGACACAAGATATTTAATACACAGTAGCAGACACTTTTCAGTTCAAGCCTCACATCCTATAAATCAAATATTTTCAAGTACAGCTGCTATCCAAAAAGTAAAGTAAGGTAGTAAGAAAATTTCAGAATTCTGATTATTGATATCATTAAATCCAATATATTTCTAAGCTTTAAAGCATACATGGACATTGTGAGTGTTTTAAGATGTTTCTGTAAGTTATTAATCTATTCGCAACCACCTATTTACTCAAAAACTTGAGTTTTTTCTAGTGTTTTTTCTAGTTAATGCAATAAGAACACATACATGGAAGACACAGACAGGTGGCTTATGTAAGATTATTGATTGAAAAGAATGTGATTATTGAATTCTCCTGGGCCATAAAGGTTTATGGATAAACCCCAAAAAACTTTAGGAATGCATAAAGGTATATATAATTGGTTTAGAGGAATGAAACTTTCAGATTCTTTTATATAAAACTACAGCTGTTATTTCTCACAGCTCCTCTACAAACAGATCATTTAGGAACAGGCATATAAAACTTATTACAGGTTAAAAAGTGCACTTTAGACAGGCATCTCTTTCCAGCTCTAACAGTGTACCCCCAAATCCCAGTTCAGAAAGGTTTCAGAACTGTGACCTCACTATTGTGTCAATATGCAGGACAGCAGGAGGCAGCAACAACAATACAAGATCCAAACCTTGGTGTGGTGCTCAACAGAGAAATAGTCCTGAAAGATAGTTACCTTAAAAATGCAAATTCTGGTCCAGGCAAAACATGTTTAAGAATACAGAGGTTTTATAGAGCTCTGACTCTTGTTTAGGGATTTAGAAAAAACAGACTGTAGAGCCCCACATGACTTACAGAAACAAAACATATTTAGGTCCCTCTGGCTGACCTTGATTTGTGTTATTCTCCACTTCCTCCATACCACCAAAAGCACAAATGCACTTCAAACATGAACACTGTTTATAGCAATTACTCAAATTCTACCTGAGCATGCATTAGAATTTTAAAAAGCATCTGTGTGATGCAGTGACTGATAAGGCATTTTAGAAAAATGTTTTAAAATGTTCTCTTTTGCTTTACCTGTAATAGACTAAAATTATTAGCAACAGAAAATTACTTTTTAAAGTAACTATCAATTGGGATGAGACGTAGGACATAAGAGGGCAGCATGAAAGATTGCAATAAATGACAGACAGGAGATAAGACATAGTAATTTTGCATTATTTTTGATTTAACAAAATCAGAAGAAACTCAAAGTACTTGTTAGCACCACTGAAAAGCCATGTTATGCAAAGGCATACCAGCCCACAATTTTCCAGAGAAATCTGCAAGAAATTGGAGGACTAATGATCCAGAGCCAAGGTAAAAGCATAGATGCTTGAGGCATAGGAAGGAATGTCCTCAAAATGCAGCTAGGCCTTTAAGTAAAGGGCTCTGCACAGGTAATATTTTACAAAACTGTCTACTTCACCAATTTACATGGAATTTATTTTTTTCTTTTGCCACAGTCTTCAACACATTGTGTCTCTCTCTCTACCTATCAAAACTGGGTGGCCAGTCCCACATGGAAGCAAAGGGATTTTTGCATTAAATTAACTACTTCTTGTAAGGATATAAATCAGTTATAGTATACAACAGAGGAAAATATAAAGAAACAAGAAATACCCTCAAGTACATACTTTACAGAAAATAAACTGCAATCAGATTTCAGGCAATGATTGAAAACAAAATTAGGTAGATATTGTTCTGGGCCTACAGTCTTAAGATGGTAGGAAGTCCCTATATTCAGGAATTGGTTTGGATGGGGTTGCATTACTAACCTACAGAAGAGGTGACACCACAGCTATAGGGCAGATGCTAACTGATCTCAGCACACAGAAAACCTTTTAGTCACCTACTACAGGATCCCTGAATCTTTTCAGACAGATGCTTTAAGTCTGCACATATAGCTGTAAGCAGAAATGCTTTATTTCCCCACCATGCTATAAGACCTCCTCATAAAACTCAACAAAAACTTGAGGTCATTGCAGAGAAAAGTCCAGCCACAAAAGCCACACTTACCAGACTGCTCAGGCATTCAATTTTCTCAGCGTTTTTGGCACTTTGAAAATGAATGTACACTGAAAGATGTGACAGCCTACAAGAAATTTAGGAGGCTGTGCAACACTGTCCTGAAACTGTGCTGTTAAACTGTCATAATCTGTATTGGCTGTGAGCCTATCCATACTGCTGTACAGTCCAAGGTGAGGAAAATAAGAAATTGTCATATTTTTTCTTACTGACTCTCATTTGAAAAAGTACCTAACCATGCTTCTCTGTTTGACTTAAATTACTGAGTTTTCATATGCAGGCATAAGGCTGCTGAACAGCCTAAAGGAAGAAAGGAAACTTGGGGAAAAAAAAAAAAAAGCTTGCATTGCCAACTATGCAATTGTTAGTCAACTGTGCACTTGCAGCTGGGAAAACAAACAACATCCTGGGCTGCACCAAGGGAAGTGTGGCCAGCAGGTCAAGGGAAGGGATTCTGCCCCTCTACTCTGTTCTCATGACAGACCAGCTGGAGCAGGGGGGGAGAACAAGGTCCAGCACAGCACCTCTCCTTGTTGGCTCCTCTATCACATCAAAAATTAAGAGGTATGTATGAGTGCACATTGCTACCAAGACTATTCAGTGCAACACGTGTGCAGAAAGGACTACCAATCAAACCCAAATAATTTCTTTTTCTTTTAAACTGCACAGCTTTAAACAAAGCTTTGAACTTACTGTTGATCAGACAAGGAAGTATTTCTCACCTGGAAACTGCCATCTAAATAGGAATACTCACCCTGCTGCAACTGCAGGAGGGATGACCAGTATGAGTTTAAGTTGTGCTTCATGCAGAGCTTCAGAAAGGTGAGTGAGCAAGTGAATCAACTCCCTGAAATGTAAATATACTATTAGAGGGAAAGGCAGGAATACTGCTGCTATATATTGACAAGAACAAGTAACAGTAGTAATAATTGAAAAGATGCAGCTGGCAAGAGAGACAAACACAATTTGTTGCAAATGATCATAGCAGAAAAAAAACCAATTAGGAAGACTGATTAGGTTTACCCTCTTTAAGGACTAGGAACACTGCACTGCTTGAGACAGACTTAGTTTTATTGAAATTGGTGATTACCCTGGAGTTCTAAGTTTTTCTTAGTTTTAATTTAATCTAACTATGCATTGTTAGCACATAGAACAAGCCAGCATATCTTATCAGAGCATGTCACCTCTTGAGGTCATTTTTGGTGAAAAGAATTAGATCAATAGAAGAACCAAACACCATTCTGAAGAAGCAGCTTCTGAAGAGATTAAAGTTGTCACTGTGTTGCTACACACAAGAATTTGTGAAGATGATTTCACAGCAAAACATGCACTCTTCAAGGGATATTTCTGAGGCCTGTGTTTAGAAACCTTTCTTCTGCTGGTTTTTTTTCCTGTATAAATAATCCTTTTGTTACTTTACTGTATACCTTACTTTACTTTACTGTATACCTACAAAATACATGTTTGACAATGTCATATCTGGAAAAAGCATCTTCTGTCTGCATCATTTAAATAAAGACTTCCACAAAAGCTGATATCCATATCCATGTTCTTGGTATTTCAACTGGAAAATAAACTTTAAAATCCTTATGCAAACTGTTTTTAGCACTCCTAACTGGAAGGGTGATATTAACAGAAACCCCTTCAATCTGCAGAAACAAAGTCTAATGTCATCTTAAGAGGAATCCAATATTTACCTTAAATTTGCACTATAAAAACAGCCCTTCTGAGTGCCTTTCTTAAGCCATTTGATTTTTCAGAAGTTAGCTTTCCTATTTTTCAACTGGCCAGGAGGATCCACAAACACAGTCAGATGATATTAGTACAGAACTCCAGAGCTGTTTAGGACTACACTTAAACCAGAACCAAATAGAAAGCAACTTCACCATCCATTCCAGGAGGCTAAAAGTGCTTAAGCAAGAAAGGCAGAATAGACAAAAGCCATCATCCAAGCTGTTTGCTCCACTTAAACTGAATTAGACCTGAACTCTCAGAAACAGCATCTTGGTAGAGTCATGGCAGTATAATCCTAGAGATAGTCTCCTGAAGCTACTGCTCTTCCTATATAATTATCCATCATAGTGACTATGCTTGATTTTCACAATGTAGATACTACCCAAAGGTAACCAAGTATTTCCATTTTCCCTGAAATGGTTTGATACCTGATGAAAACTTCCTAGGGCCCACAAAAGGCATTACTCTCAAAATCCTGGCAAACAAACAAAACATGTTTTATCACCTTCCCAATACCAGCAATATTTTGTGCTTACAATTGAGAAGCTGGCTGTGCTGAACAGCCCTTAACAATGAACTGTCACACTGCTACCTATATTTCTCTTCTGGGGTAAGACATGGGATTGCAGGAATCAGCTTTTGGTCTGACTGCAGCATGTACTTGTACCATTCTTGCTCTGGGAAACCAACAGCTTTCCCTCCTGTTACTTTGCCACATTCATTCCACATTAGGAGTGTCACTATTCCGACAAAACATCTGTATCATAGAAGAATCCTTTTCCATAGAAACACATTAAAAAATCACAACACTAAGCAAAACAGACATTTATTGCCATAAACATACACATCTATCACAATTCCCACATGACATAATCTTATCAAAACCTATAATCAGTATTAAAACTAGGTAAGCAAGCTTCCCCACTGATTTGTATCTTGTGGCTTAGTGACCTTTTTAACTAATTATGCCCAAACTACAGTGCAACTCAACCTTTCTTAGATGTCAGAGATGCTATATGTAAGACAAATTTGACCACAGAATCAATTCCTCTCGCCTTGAGATTATTCTTAAGAGTTCATTAGCAGGAATCTCTCTTCTCTTCTCTGCCTGGCTGCCTTTGTTAGCTGTAGGAGCTTTGAGAACTCTACACCATGCAAAACATTTGCTGACTTTAACTATTTGGAATATGAGGGGATAAAAAGAAGGGCAGGATAGGACAAAAGAACCTGGTACATGTACAGAACAAGATAACATCTTTTTCATTTAGAAACAAGGTTAACACCCTCACTGCCATTCTGCACAGGCAAAAACTGACCCACAAAGGCAGTGACATACCCATAAAACAGTGACTGCACAAAAAAAGTCATATTTTGAAACATGTAAGTGTAAAACCATAACCCACAACTATAAACACAGGTCAGAGATTTGTGGTCTGAAAAAGGGGTGGGAATGCAATTTGGATTTTTGGTGCACTTGGGACTCTGACACAGGCTACATCTAAACAGCCACTTCCTACACTTCCCCCACAAAATTCAATCAGTATTGATCTGGCTGAAAAATAATTACCTTCAACTTGAAGGAGGTCAAGAAGAAAAAGGACAGCTGGACAATTGCAGATTTTTGCTCAAGAAACCCAGATTAATATCTATTCACTAACCTGTCAAGCCAGGGTTCTGAGCCCTGAAAACTTTCTGGCAAATCAGGCAGGATTAATGGCTAAAAACTTAATTTAGGCTCACTTCCATGGGCTGGCCAAGACAGATGCAGTAAATCAAATGTGCACTCTTCGCTCTCCTCCAAAGAGCAATAACAGAATGTTCATTTATTGTGCTATAAATTAAAATTTTACTGTGTCCCAACAGTGTTTTCCAGTGCTTTAAACACAATATTCTCCAAAGTTACCATTGGCAATTTTGTAAGAAAAGCTACTGACATTTTAAATGTTATAATGAGGTACAGGAAAGTAGGAACAGAATCAATCTTTCTAAAAAAACTTCATTAAATATTTACCAGACACTTCACTATAGTCAAGTCTAACTTCAGAGCAGCTACTGAAATACTGGCAGTTTTAAGATTTTATCTTGAGCTAAGTAAGGTCTACTTCATTCATACTGTTTCAGGCCTTCTCTTACCACTACTACTTGGTAGGTCAATTTTCCAAGTGTTTATGATTTCAGAGTACCTTGTCACCTACAAAGTATGCAGACCTCCAAATTTTCATCACCCATAGTTTGTGGAGAGCTTATTTTTCCAAAAATCACTTTTTCCAGCATTGTTGGTCTATTGTATTTTGGACACCTTGTAGAACAGTCTACTTCAGTGCACAAGAGTAGGATGTCAATGCATTTGAAAGGCCTGGCAGAAGATATGAAAGGTTTTTGCACCCCTCCCTTCAGTTACACCACCCTTCAAAGCTGTGCAGCTTTCCAACTTCAGTCACCTTTCTGCACAAATTGGGAGTCACTGCTCCCTAAAATTTATGCCTTGTCAAGAAAATTGGACAAAATAAAGCTGTCTACTTGAAGAAGAAATTGCCCTTTTCTGCCATTTCACTGCCTAGTTAATACCAAGAAACCGGAGTGAATTATGGCAAATCTTTGATTAATAGACTAATTTTTCAGGGACTAAAATGAAGGATACAACTACCAGAAGAGTTTTTCCTCCTTTACTCTTACCAACATTAATAAGAAGCGTGAAGGTCATCTTCTGCATAGAGTGACAAAAAAATCACGTTTTTCAGATTGATTCAGTGTGATGGCAGTGCCATCTGTCAAGTAATGCTGGACTGATCAGAATATTGTGTGCGTTTTTATTTAGCCTGTGAGAATATTATATTATGCCTTTTTCACAACATATCCAGGTCTCTGGAGAAAAATAAACCCACCCAGTAAACCCACAATTGAGATTAGTAAGTGAGACATGGTCTTGTATAGCTAACTTGTATAGTTAACTAAATAAGCAGGAGAACCTTTGCTTGCTCAGGTACCTCAATATTTCTGCCATGTACATTTCTAAACTTAAATGCCATGGGATGAATAACTTGGAATACTTTATTGCAAAATCAGACAAGAAAGTTTTAGAAAAAAAAAAAAAGACAGTTATTTAAGAAGTAGTTCAAACTATAAGAAGCAGCAAAACAGATAAGAATTGAGGTATCATCTGCACAGGACAGCTCATTTAGATTTCTATTAGAAGACTACTTTCCTATGTGTTAGGGTAAAAGGTGGGCAGCTGAACCTTTTTCCACTGTGCAATGATTGCTAGCATGAAAGGAAGCAGCATCAGTTAGATGCAGTCTTTCATCTCCCATTAAATTTGATGCCATTGTGATTTGTATATTAATAATTCTATTCCCAGAAAACACAGGGAAGAAGTAGGCACCAGTGCTACAGAGGGTATTTCAAAGCATCTGTATTAGACATCTGCAAGAGCCTGAAGTGGTCAGTATAAAGCCCATGTAGCCATGCACATGTATCAAAGCAATTCAGGTTCTTCAGATGGAAAAGGTGTTATTTCTAAAGTTAAGAACCTAAACAGAAGACCCTAAAGCCATTTCACACATGTGAAAGTGTACAAAGCATGCATATGGCATTGCTGTGTAAGACTCCAGGCACCAAGGCTACTACATGAACAGCCAGAGAAGAGGCTGCTCAGGATATCTACCATGAAAGCAGGCAGATATATTCAGGCACATAGTTCTCTTATAAAAGTTGATAATGTTGATAAATCAACATTTAATGAACATGCAAAATAATGCAGGACAAAGTATTTATATGATTTAAGACTTTAGTCTGCAAAGCATTAAAGAAAAATTCTATAACCCCAAACCAGAATGATTGAAAAAGTTTTCATTCTTGAAAAAACCCAAACTAGTTTGAGTTAGTTCTGCTTAAGAAGACATAAAACAGAAGGTATTTAGTGACCCTGAAACCACAGAATTTCATGTTTTAGTGGATGCCAGCAACATAACTTCTTAGCAACATTTCACTTCATCCAGCTAGAACAATCAGGAAACTGAAGACTCTTCTGATAACTCCTTGGGCCTCAAAGGAAAAATTTTCACTCACTTCTGAATTTGAATTGAGTACCCCAAAAAAGAAAGGCTTTCTATAAACATGCAAAGGGCTGAGAGAGAAGTGCCTAAGTTTACCTAATTTTAAAAATGCTCAGTGTTCACAGGTTCTTAAAGAGTTTGGTCACAGGATTTATATGTTACCTAGCACTGTAACCCTGTTACATGAAGATTCTTACATTAATTTAATCATCACAAAGCTTTTAGGCAATTTTTAAACCCTAGCATCAAGGGAGAGCATGTGTTATGAAAATGCCCATCCAATATTCAGGTTCAGCCATTGAAAAGATGTATCTCATGGGGACACTTGCTCAGCTGAGGTCAACTGAGAAGAGACCTTCAGCTGCAATTAATCCAGCTGATATATGAAGTAGTTTTTAAATCATAGCCAAGTTTATTGGTGAGTTAGGACACTAATTTGCAGGTTTTCAGATTCTTTCAGTCTGCAGACTCACCTGTTTCTGGGTGCACTCTGCTAGAAAGTAACACTGCACATTCTCTTTAGAGAGTCATGCTGATTTCATAGAAACACCATATCAGGCACAAATGCTCCACAAGCAAATCCCCCTTTTGTCATTTTAAGCTGGATAAAGAAATCTGTGCTGTATCAAGTGTTCCTGCACCACTACAGCAGAGCATGGGATGGGGTCACAGATCTCTTCCATAACACAGTCGAAAACATCACAGGAATAATTTCCATAGCTTTCCCCTGAACACAGATATATGAAATATATTGAGTGCCATTTATTAATTTAATAGCTAGGCACACACTTAATTTAGGTTTTGAAAAGTGAAAACCATAATGATTCTCTGTGAAATATTTTTCTCTAGATCAACACCACTGCTCTAACATAGCATAAAGCCAGCTGGCAGCTGCAGTGTACACCCATACATTTTTATGCACCTGTGTTGAGTTTCATTAACCTGTTGCTGACTGCTTATATGAGATTATTCTTTGTATATCAGGAAAAAAAGGGTTTTTTTTTAAATTATTTTTAAACTAAAACATGTACACAATAAATAACATGAATAAACTCTATTAGCTATGCGGGTCTTCTCTTATTGTCAGACTGCTCTGAAAGTAGCTTGAAGGCAAAATATCTGTTCCCAGGAGCATCATTATGATCTTTTGTCCTTTTAACTAGAAGCAGGTTAAGCTACTTGCAGGCATTTGACCTTGAAGGATCTGAACCAGGAAAGCCTACACCACACCTAACAGTCACAACAGATGTTTTATTTGGAGCATGCACAAATACCATCCTACAAACACTTCACCTCTCCAAAGGATTAGGGTTCATCTCTGTGCTGACATCTCCTGCGAACTAATCCCCACCTTCCCAAGGTTAAGAACCTGCTCTACTACTGGTGTTTGCCACTTTGGAAACACACAAGCGGAGGGAGGATCAGGTGTGACTCACGTTACAATATTGCCACGCTGTGGGCTAAAGGAGGCATTGCGCTGCTCCAACTCCTCCGACAGGAACAAGGGAAGCTAAAGACCACCCATGCTTACCCAGAAAAAACTCTGCTCTGCTACTCGAAATGAACTGATCCCAAAGTAACAGCACTCAAAGTGCTATAAAATACAGGCTTGCCAATGCAATAAATTAACTTAATTTTTCCCCTTAAGATCTGTTCTAAGCAGCTGTTCCCTCCATAAAACATTATTAGGGAAAACTCCTGGGGCACTGAATAGCCAAGCCATCAAGCTTCAAAGCAAGCAAAAGGAAAACACACTTCATCTCAAAATGAAGACACCAGTCCCACAACTTAGAAGCATCATGAGACAAAATTGCCATGTAATGACGTGAGTCTCCTACATTCACAGAACAGCTGTAACTGCACACTGAGCCCATCTTCAGCTTTCTGTCTCAATTGGCATCATTCAGAATGCTGCAAGCCCAAGCCAAGGCACTGTGCAACTTAAAAACCTTAACCATTTCCAGGGACATGGCAATAAGAGGAGGAAAAACACTGATGAGTTTCTAATGAAGCAGGTCAGTCTTGAAATGGAGGAAAACCTGCAGTTCCTTACCTCTGTTTCCCTTTATGCTTTTGTGACAAACAATCTCACATTTAGATTAGGATAATCCTAAAGTGCTGTTCACAGTGGCCACTTATGATTACGCATTACTGACTCAGAGAAAAGGATCCAGTTACCATTATAGGGTGTGAGAATAACTCTTTCCCCTTCAGAAGTTATGGAAGATACTTTCTACTCCTTTCTATCAATAACAGACAGATAGTGAAAGGAAGTGGTGCTTCACCTAAATAACACTCAGGTAACTGAAGGCTAAGGCAATTAAACTGCAGTATCTCCTCCAGTACCAACAGTTTTTATGACATCTGTTTCTTCTAGTGTCCTTCTGGACAAAATGTTCAGCACAGAGTTAGATAAACTGTGCTGTGGAAAGGGCCCTGGGGGTCCTGGTCTGTGGGAAGCTGGATCTGAGTCAGCAGTGCCCTGGCAGCCAGGAGGGCCAACCCTGTCCTGGGGGCACCAGGCACAGCATCACCAGCCAGGCAAGGGAGGGGATTGTCCCCTCTGCTCTGAGCTGGGGCGGCCTCACCTCCAGTGCTGGGGGCAGGTTTGGGTGTCACAACATAAAGATGACATGAAGCTGTTAGAGAGTGCCCAAAGGAGGGACATGAGGATGATGAAGGGCCTTGAGGAGAAGCTGCATGAGGAGCAGCTGAGGTCACTAGGTCTGCTCAGCCTGGAGAAGAGGAGACTGAGGGGAGACCTGCAGTTATAACTTCCTCATGAGGTTATATACCATGAGGGCAAGAGGAGATGCAGACACTGATCTCTCTGGTAACAGTTGCATCAGAGGAGCTTTAGGTTGGATATTAGAAAAAGGTTTTCCACCCAGAGGGTGTTTGGGCACTGGAACACGCTCCCCAGGGAAGTGGTCACAGCACCAGCCTGACAGAGTCCAGAAAGTCTTTGGACAACACACTTGGGCACATGGTTTGACTCTTGGGGATGGTGTTGTGCAGGGATAGGAGCTGGACTCAATGATCCTTGTGGGTCCCTTCCAATTCAGCTGATTTTGTGAAACAACACTGTTTTAAACCAACATTACTCCTGTCAGAGAGCAGGAATAAACTCACACTGGAGCTACAAATAATCTCACACTGGAGCTAATAGAAAAGAATATACTTTGCTCATGTGTTTCATTTGCAATACAGCACTTTCATGCCAGTGTGTTTAAAATGATCTTCAGTGAGTCTTATAATGACAATTAAACAATCTGTCTCATATCCATGTTAACTAATAGGAAAACTATTGATTTTACTTAAATACAGTAAGCACAGTAAATAAAATGACCACTACCACCCACTTCTGACTGGCAGTTACTAATTGCTTCAGTCACCTTCTTGGCTGCCTTATTAAGACACTGCACTAGGTTCAGAGCTCAGGATACAGATAAGCTCTTAGGAACAACCTGGCAAATTACCTAATTATAAGCAAGAGCACATAGCTGAAGGATTACTCATTGCAGGGCAATTGATGGAGCCCTTTACAATGCTAAAAAGATTCTGCAGTTTCAATTTTTTGTTCCCAAGTGTTAATTTTATAGGGAAAAGGTAGGACTGCTAATAGTACACTCAGTTTGTGAAGTAACTGATACGTGCCATCAGTCAGCAACATTTGCCCTAACCAGAATAATCTGAAGTAACCATTTTTTGAAAGGTGAAAGCCTTCCATAATGAACTCTGTGTTCTGTGCAGCTCTCTTGAAGCTATTTTCGCCCAGACATTTTAGGCAACAGAGATCTGTAAGAAACACTGTGCTTTAGAGACATGGATGCCTGAATTTCCTAAGAAACTAACACAAAATCTTCGGATTCCTGCACTGAATCATTAATTTCACCACCATATTCTGCCTTTTCCTCATAAAGCAGAAGTTTGGCATTTGCCTTAGGTCTTGAAAGTATCACTGTTCCAAGCCTCACCCAGTAACCCAAACCAAACAATGTTATGATAAAGGCCAGTGCCAATATGGGAGAAGTGTGAAACCGAGGTACCCTCTACATCTACGAGTTACATCATGCAAAACTCAAGTATGAAAGATTAACGTGGCCTAAGTGGCTAAACCCACTGTGAAGATTATTATGAAATCTTTGATCTCATGCAGAGTGAGGTAAACCCTTCTACTTCATTGTAAGACAAGCAGAACAACCTTTAGTTGTTCTAGAACAAAGTGTATTTATTTATAAAGATATATTCAAATCAACATGGACAAATTAAAAGGATGCTTTAAAGGAGCTGATTTTTAGGAATTGCATCCTAGAGATTTATACTCACGTTTGCTTTTGGTTTCCCAGCTGACTCCAAACTTCAACTACAAAACCATCAAAATTTTCATTCTAAATAAAGAGAATTGTCAACAACACACAGTTAATGACCATGCAGTTATTTTTCTTGTACTATTACAGATTGAACATGGTTTGTATTCTTACACCAGATTCATCTTTAACACAGCATTTCATTGAGAAGTCCAAGAGAAACTTAAATAATTTAAGAAACACAAACATGCAAAAGTTGAAAATCGCAATTAGATATCCATGATATCTACTCTTACAGAATAAACCAATATTGCATTAGGAAAATTCAGACACTAATGAAAGGTGGTTGTTAAGCAAATAATTTGACATACTTTTGCTTGTATATCTGGGAAAAAAACTCATTATCTCTTGAGTCTAAAGATGTACATGCTAATTCAGCATAGACGATTTCAAATATCTCCCACAATTAGTCTCTCTTTTGATAATTTATTCTTAGCATGATAAAGGATACTGTTGTACTTCAGTTGACCTCCTTAAGAGGTCAAATATCTCTGAGGACCTAAAATTGTTGTATTGGTTACAAATTTTAAGAAATTACACCCTTTAACTCTACATCCAACTTCCTCTAGAGCACTCTAAGATTTCTTTATGTCATGTAGCAAGTGAGAACACCTATTTTGACAATAAACAGGCTGCCACAAATCAACCACTAATGCTGAATGTCTTTTGGGTGCAACTTGTCTAGTCCCACACATGGGATAGCTCTAAAGCCATTAGGAATGGGGTTGGCCAGAAACCTTAAAAAAATTCCTCTTCTCCTCTCCCTAGTGTCTCAACATCTTGAGGAAACTGGTTGATCAGACCAGAGCAAAACTGTTCAGCAACACATAACCAGTGAGTGATTCTTGGTATTAAAAGTGGCTCCTTACCTTTACCACACTGAGCCTGAATGTATTCCTGCACAGAAAACAGCACTCATTGCACCCATAACCTTTTTCTGCCTATGAGAAAACTAAGCAATTTAGCCACAGCTCAATAATTATATTTTCAATAGAAATGCAAAAGAAATTTAAAGCACGCAAAAATCACGAGTGCAGCTGCCAATGACAACAAGGTTATGTTGATTAGACTCATGTAGTCTCACATTAGACTCATAATCACCTGCACTTTGGTGTTGCTACATTTCATATTTACAGGAATTGGACACATACTAAGACACACTATTAAGAATCCTGCCTCATTATTGTTTTGAGCAAATTTTATTTTGTAGAATACAAAATCATGAGAAATGAAAAAATATCTATTAAAAAAGGAATCAAGTATCATCTCACACTGTTTTATAAGCATCACGAACAGGTTTTTTTACCTTTGCTAGCAGAACCATGTTCTTGGAAAGCTCCTCTATCTCATCTTCACTGCCAAAAACACTCTCAAAGTCTTGGTAAGTCCAGCCATCAAACAAAATTCGAGGCACTATCAGGCAAAGTTGTCAATCAGTAGTGAAAATTAAGAATTTATTATCTACACTGGAATGTTTCTGCAGAAACAGACTACAGCAGATACAAGCAAAGATGCTTGTATCAAAATCATATCCCATGACTGAGATCATTACTTTTTCACTCTGACCAACTTCAGCAGCATAGATAAATTAACACTGTAGAACATCCTTCATTTTAAGTTTAGTTAATGATCAGCACTGACACAAGTTTTACAAGATGATTTGATTGAATGATCTTAATTGAACTATTACTTAGGCCTCAGGTAGAGTCCTAAACCAGCAACAACACAAGACACCAGTCTTTAAGTTGTGCATCTCTTCTACCACAATCACGAGGTAGAAAAGTTCTCCTCAAACTCTAATTTACTCAATACACAGCCCTGCATAACTTCCTCTTCTACTCAACTCAAGGCCCTAAGACAAATTTTTACTTTTGGAAACCACTTGAGCTCGTGTAATATCTTTTTCTAAAAACACAAAACATTAAAAATGTAGACAGGAAAATTGCTGCTGGAACAGTCGACAATCATGCCCACAGGAAAAGGTAATGGATTTTATGGAGCTATGTCTAAGCCCCTTCTAACTACCATGGCTGTAAAAGAGTTTTTTAGAAGAGTATAGAGAGATTTCAAAGGCTTTATCCTCTGGCAGCTGAAGTACATTAAAATATCTGACTGAGCATTCAATTTTTCTAATACACTTCAAATTTCATACTCCCTTCTGAATCAAGCAGCATTTCACAGTTCCACAGAATTCCTGCTATAGAAATGTAAGAAGTCTAGCAGGGCAGAATCTCTACAGCACTGTTTGCCATTTTCCCTAAAGACACAAACTGTAGCACATCCCATGAGTTCCCAGCTTCAAGGGGAGAAGAGACAAAGCAGGACTTTTCTACTGTCAGGCAGGAAAGTCTGACTGACTGACTGACTTACTGACTCAGATTTGGATTTTTTTTTTCTTTCTAACTACACAGAACCCCAGGCAACAAGTTTGAAGACTTCTTTCCCCAGGGAGGCACACAGTGTTACATACTAGTATCCCTTCAGGGTGGGCACCATAACCCAGGATTTATTCAGAGACAAGAAGCTAAAGCAAAACATAAAGGCATCAAGAGGGTCAACAGTTCAGTTACTTAACTCACTACAGTTAACTGCTTTAATTCTTCTTCTCAGACATTTTCTTCATATAGCTGTGCTAAGGTAATCTTCCTTCCTCCCATACAAACCTGGAAGAAAGCCTTCCTAGCAGCTAAAGATGATAAAAAGCAAGCAAACAAACATAAACCAGATGCTCACCTATTTTGATGTTTTTGGAGGTTTTTCTCACATCTTTCATCCAGCCTGTCAAACAGTATCAAGTAAGAGAGCTGATAAAATATAAATGATGTTGACAATGACAACATATTTTCAAGCATTCTTCAAATGATGTAGCATAGTTTCATTATACACATCTTCCTGACACAGCCTAGCAGTTCATAATCCAGCCAGACAGAATATCCTGTGGTGCACAGAATCAGAAGCCATGAACCTGCACCCCAGCATTCACCACAGCCTTACAGTAGTCTCTACCCAGCCCCTCCCTGCTGAGCTCTGCCTCACTATGGAAGCTACTCTAGTGCCTACTCAGAACAACACTTCTGCAGCCACCAGGCATCACCTGGGAGGAATGCTGGATTTTTTCAGATGGTACTTTAAAGTGTCCCATCCACTCCTCGTGGCAGTCATTGCACTAGGATGAATTTGTTAGTAGTCACTAACATGGTAAGAATTTTAGCTATTTCAAATGAAATTTCACATTCAAACAACTTCAAAACCATGAACTAGTACATACTAGCTGAAATTTAAACTTGCTGCCACTTTCCTCACAATGAAGGGAAAAACTACTCTTCAAATTAATCTTCAAAAAAAACCCCAAACCCATAGCAGGTAAACAACTGCACAGTGCAACACCAAAGACTGTTTTTCCCTGTACAGGATCTTGGCCCTTTCTTTTTTTAAGAGGGGCTTTGTGGACAGCATGGAGGAAAAGCCAATCTTCCCACTTACATTTTTTGACAAATAAATTATGTACACATGTGGAAGCAGGTGAGGACAGAAAGAAGTTCACTCTGAAGAAAATACAAAAAAATGGAATGCATGAAAGTACTTCACCATGAGGCAGAGCCAGAAAAACCCACCTAGTATGCCAAAGCTACCTAGTCCACAACAATACTGCAATTTGTATTTGAAGAAAAAGAAAATAACAACCTTGATCAGCATCATGGAGCCCAGTGAACTGGAACCTTTCCTTCCCTCTCCTTTTCACTTGTAACCAAACAGGTGAGATTAGAGTAAATCTGTTTCCAAATACTTTAGCAATGTCATAGCCATGGTTGTTCCACTTGAAAAACAACAGAGAGAAAAAAAGTGAGAGACTCAGAAGCAAGATACACAGTTCACTTCACTTTAGACCAATACAAACTCTTAAATGGAAACGTTATCATCCGCTAGATCCCTTTTCATTCACTTGAGGAAACCTTCTAGGATATTGCTTTCATTTAAATAAGAAAGTACTGTGGAAGCTCTGATAGCTACATGAAAGGCAATCTTCAAATTGTGCTAATTCATCTGAACTACAGCAACTTGCTTGTAGATTCCCACACAGTTTCAATTTACAGACTCCGAATTTATGTTCAAGAGAACTTGAGAAAGGTGAAAATTCAGAGGGCGCCTATTTGTCTTTTGACCAGTGTAACACAAAAACAAGTGAAAAGTATCCTCTAAAAAAAGGAAGAAACATTTATCATTCAAGAAAAAATGCTTTAAAGGAGACAGGATAGCAGAAGACATCACTTTGACCGCAGCATACAATTGTTACTGTTGCTTTAGCAGGTTCGAGTTGCAGCCCTCCTGCTCTGGTTTCACTGCAACTTCACCTGACTCACCACTGACAGGAGAATACTCACCCCTGTTAAAACCAGTGCTAAGGAAGCTTCCCTGTCTGACCACTCAGGAGCCACTCTGGCAGTCACACTCCCACCACTCCAAACTTTCACTGCTGAGAGCGACTGCAGCGACCCCACGGGTGCCCCTCTTGCTCCCTGCACACCCCACACGCACAGTCAGACAGGGCTTGGCTCAGCCCTGGGTTTCCCATGGCAGACTCCCAGATGTCTGGATCCTTAAAGCAATTTAATTGTGGTGCAGTAACACAGGAACAGCTCGAGCTGGTGCATCTGGGGAGGGACACCAAAAAATGGAACCCCCAGGTTTTGGACCCTCCATGCCTGTGATAGTCTGGGGCCTTTCTGCTGTATCCCAGTGTCCGGTCACCTGGACAGTGCCACAGGTCCCTGTGCCCTTTGCTGTCTGAAGGGTGAGCACCAGGTCACAGCCCCTTGCCTGGGGCTCCCACCCAGGCACAACCTGCAGCTCCCACTGCAGCTGCATACCCAGTGCCTGCTCTAAGTGTATTGCTCAGCACCAGGGAGAAGAAAAACAATGACCTAGACATCCTCCAAGAGACAGATGAGAGAACAAGGGTTTGAGACCATCTGAATCCCAAGTCAAGTCTCAAATACTTCTCTGCCTATTTGATTGTATTTGACCAGCAGCCCCCATTACTAGAAAAATACTTTTAAAGCAGGGATGCAAAGTTGCAGGTTAGCAAAGTCTGCTGCATATTCATTCAAAGCACAAATTTCATTCATTGTATCAACTTACAGGAGTAATATATCCCAGAACATCTCCTGAGAAATGTCGTTCCTTCATCTTCTTGGAGCAGTAACTTTTATGTTCCAGTATAATATCCTTTGCTTTTGGATCCACAACTACCAATCCCCGGTCCTGAACGTTTTTATCAGAATGCAGCTTCTGTGGAAAAAAAGACAGTTATTAGAGCAAGCTATATGAAACAGCTACTTTCAATAGCAACAGACTTTAAAAACAACAGCAAAACAAATCACTTCATTAAACTCTGAGCGCTCCTTTTAAATTACGCAGAGCACTTTGATTTGGAACTGAAACACACAAGTCCTCAGAAATGATTTGTCATCATCAGTCAGCTTACTTTGTTTGGAAGGCAAAAAGCATATAAACAAAAACCAAAACCCAAGACATTATAAAAGTAAAGAACATAATTTAGGACAGCTGATAGTGCTGTTTTCTAATCAATGGTTTATGTCATGCTGCCCCCAAAATAATAAAAAGGGATTAGGAGTTCTTAACCAAGAATTAGAAGACAGCTTTTAAACTGGATATATTTTAGTCTGAGAATGCTTCATTGTGGTTACTCAAGGTCAAGATTTTATACGCTCTTCTTTAGGGAAGCAGATAGAATGAGAAGATCTAATAAGATATACATGGTAGGTATGCAGAAGCCATCTATTGATTCACTGTAAGGAATTCAGGGATATGGCCTGCCTTAACACCTTGTATTACCCTCACTACCTGCAGATGAGATTTGCTTCCTGGTAGATGTTGAGCAAGTAATACAAACAGCGACAGGTGTATTTGCATAATGACAGGAAACAATAACACGCTCAGCAAGTGATGAGAGACTTCAGCATGCTGGCCCTGCTTGCTCTGATTATTGTGGGACTCCGAATCATTTCTGCCTGCAACAGAACTACTGGTTAGAAGGCTCTTCAAACTCTTTCATCAGGAGACAGCCTTCCCATTGGCAAGGCTCCATTCCACCAGTAAATGACCTAGAGCTCTTGGCCCAAACTACTGTTCCCCACCCTGTTTTCCAAAGGGATGGAAGGGTGTTCCCTGAGGGGACAAAAACTTCCGGCTTCTGCAACTTGCATAGAGGATAAAGCTCCAGAAGTCTACATCACATGTTTCAAGAAGTGAACCATTTGTGACACACAGAAAAGCTGAAGGAAAGGACAGTTTCAAGTTTTATCTGTGAGTATAGGCTTCAGCAGAAATGCATTAACACTGTTTTAGCAGAGGTAGAGACCATTTACCAAAGTTCAATTAATTCACTGCACATTTTAGATAAGACAAGAATTTCAGTTATTTCCCTTACCTTTTCCTCCAGTTTTTTTGTAGCACCTTTCTTTGCATCTGTTTTTGACAGGGTACCTTCAGCTAGCCAACACATCATGGCAAGAGAAAGTGAAGCACAGAGAAGGCTCATGGTGTTTTTCCCCATGTCAAGTTTCTCTTCTCCTTAAAACATAAAGGTTCAAATCTCTGTGAACAGAGGAATATAAGTCTCATTTGGTTTTCTTGTCTTAAAAAAGTCAATAAATTTTCTTATCTTCTCCCATTTAGAATCAGACTTATTAAGGCAGTACTGTTTTAACAGTGCTTTTGCTCTGACAATGTAGGCAGAGCATTGTAAGAGATTGTTTCTAGTCTCAAACATCTTTTTTGCCCCTTGTTTCAACAGCTGTATCACAGACGAAGTGGGTTGGACCCTTGCAGCTTCTGTTTTAAAGAATCCCCCTAATGAAGTACAACTTTTTACAGCTGAAACTGAGATAAATGTCTGCTGCACAGAACAATTATTGTACCACCTTACCTTTCCTATGGCAAATAAGAGATAACATTTGTTTCTGCTCCTAGCCTGGTCAGTGTGTCATAAATTAAGTAACAGATATAAAGAATTATAGCTATGTGCCTTTACTGTAACAGGTGAGACCTTTGCTCTCAATTCCTTGCCAAGCCACTGATACAGAAATAGAAGAAAAAAAGGAGTGGGGGGAATGTCCTTTTTGTCTAGAAGAATAACTTTGACAGTTTGTCCTAGCTCCTGATAAAGTAACTGAGAATTAGTAAAAAACAGTCCTGTTGTGTGTTCATCTATCACACCTTGTATCTGTAGGAAGGCTTTAAAAAAAATCAAATACAGACAGAATTTGTTTTCCAACCTCTCCCCATTTAAAAGTCACACCAGTTCCCCAGCCTAGCTCCCAGCAGAGAGCAAGAAGAAAACAGAAAAAAAATATCTGGCATTTGAGAACCAGGGCTCTAGATCTGTATCAAGCTGCTACCCACAAATATGAGATCCGGATGGAGAAGCAAATAGGTTCTTTCCAATATTCTGAATTTTTGCTGAACTTAAAAAACTATCTTGCTTTCTATATTGTACTACCACTCACTTTGAAGACCTACAAGCTCATTTCTACACATCATATTTACAATACTTGTTCTACTGGCACTGATAAGTGCTGCTCAAAGTTTGAGTACTTTGTTTCTGTACAAAACTTTAGGTGAGGGATCCCACAACACCAGACTGAGCCTCTGAGTACTGTGAAAGAAGGAACCTTAAAGCTTCAATGGAAATGTACTCAATGAAACAGACATGAAATCAACAACCCAACAAACTTACTAGTATTTGGATGTCTCTGGTTTAGCAGTGAGATTTTAAAAACCAGAGGTATTTATTGTAGGATTTAGAGATTTTGCAGGAAAATAGAGGAATATGTGATTAGGCAACAAAGTAGAAGGATGATGGCAGAAGTGCTTGAAAAAAACAATGCCAATTTCACCAAAGAACATCAAAAATCTCATGTACAAAACTCTTTGAAGATTTTAGTCAAGTCTTTCATAAACATCAAAATAAAAGCAGAAAGATTTCTAATACCTCTTGGATCCAGAGAGTGTGGTAAAAGCTAAATTGCTATACTGCTTGAAATTCACTGTTATTAATAATTAAGGTCTTATGCTTCTACTTTGACTTCAAGGTCACTGGTAACCCCCTTGTTTTCCACATTCTAAAAAATGAGACAAAGCAGGTTGCTTTTGATAGTATCTCCTATGTTCCATCTAGCTTGGCAAGATCTATAAACTATTGCAGAGAGGAACAACTGAGAGCCTGAACAGTCAATACAAATCTTAACTATTTAGACAGGATATCAATTCTCCCAGAAGCTCGTATATATCGATTTGGAGGTGTTTGATTTCACTTTCAGAAACAATTAGCAACAGCATCCACTTCCCTGAAAAGAAGATAACATCTAACAGCTGAAGAACGGAAGCTTAAAAAACCATCACTGAACTCTAATTAGACATCAAAATGTGCTCATTTCCTTGACAGGATCGTATCCATCTGTCAATTATTGTTAAGTCAACACCCATTCCTACATTTGTCGGAAGCACTGAGCCTGTGGCAAATTGGTTTCCACTACTGACAGTCCGGTATCAATTCTTGGTTGGACACTTATTTTAGAAGTTTGTTCTTTAACAACATCAATGAAAATTAAGTAGACAGCATCACTGTAACACAGAAGATGAACTGGTCAAACTTGAAATGTTCTTTATGGAAAATATAAGCGTGCATTTAGCAAGCTTTACAAAACTAAATCCTCATCAATTTTTTCTTCTACGAACCGTCTGCCATTTTTTAACACTTCTCAAATTAGCTGAACTCAATAGAATTGTCTCAGCTTGGCACTCTTTGTTTATCTCCTCTATCACTGCGAAATGCAAACAGAATTGAAGACTGCCTGTATGTCCTTGTCCAGCTGATACTACGGACAATTCAAAGCTTAAGATATCATTTGACAAACTGATGTGAAGCCCAGGTTTCTTTCTTAGCCTGGTCACAAATGTTGCTTAACCCCAGCCTCCAAATGAGGTAGTATTTTGGTCAGCTGTTTTAAATTTATCTTAATTTTTTTAAGTAAGTAAAGCTAGCACAGATTCAGCTGTCCAAAATAAGTAAGCAAAGAAACTAAATGGATGGTACAGAACACTGAGTTAATGTTTATAGTTTATTTATAAAGAAGAAACTAGATTCTAACTACATTTGCAGAAGGAGCCTGCATCACTTAGTAAAGGAAGACCAGTGAGCATACTGCTGATGCGTTTTTAAATGAAAG
This sequence comes from Trochalopteron elliotii, assembly GCA_024734555.1. Classification (NCBI taxonomy): domain Eukaryota; kingdom Metazoa; phylum Chordata; class Aves; order Passeriformes; family Leiothrichidae; genus Trochalopteron; species Trochalopteron elliotii. The sequence goes on from JANPWX010000102.1 coordinate 2,225,587, forward strand.
CAATGAAAGCTATACTGGGGAGTGAGGAGTGAGAAGAAATCCGTTTCTAACCTGCGTAAACATTAAACCCTCCCCTCTTGTAAAGTGCTCCCCTTTGACGTTCAGAATTCCCTCCCACACTCGTCCGACTCTGGATTTATCACAGCTCGCCAGGGAGCCCACACGCGTGCCATGGCATCAGCGCCTCAGCGCCAGCCCCGCCGCGGCCTCCCCGGAGCTCGGACCCGGCGGGGCAGTCCCGGCCT
>JANPWX010000102.1:2230822-2280786 GCA_024734555.1 Trochalopteron elliotii
CCCCGCCCTTGAGCGTGGCGGTAGCCGCCCCGGCGGAGGGGGTGCCGGGGGTCGGTGCCGCCGTTGTTCGCGATGCGCCGGAGCGGGGCCGGGGCGCGGGTGGGTGTGCGGCCGGGCAGGGAGAGGCGTCCCTGGGCTCCTTCCAGATCCCTGAGCGGCTCTCGGTTCATCACGTCACTGATGGAAAACAGGCCTCTGTAGGCGCCTGAGAGCAGGGCCCTCAGTGCGTGTGCCTAGGCTTGGCTTAAATTGGCTTAAAGGTTCTGCTTTGACGGAAATTAGCGTTTGGAATGAGTGTAATTAAAAACGGGGTGGAAGGGGGTGCGAGTAAGTGCCTCCCCGAGAGAAGTGGGGGGAGCGTGTGTGTGAGTGTGCAGTGGGAGAGGAGGAATACAAATCTGCTGCTGCTTGGTGTGGGGGGAAGAGGGATGTGTGGGGGCACACCTCAGTGCTCAGCCTTCCTTTTTGTCCGAGAATTGCATACGATAGTTTAATATTAATCAGAGTTAGAGATCTAAGTGTATGATGTGGCAGGAATTGCCTGGGGAAGGGCTAAGGTCGCTGTGGCTGGTGTGATGAAACAGCTCTGTTTTGTCCACCTGTGTGTGTCTCTGTAGATCACTTGAGGCTATTTTAAAAGCAATGGAGGAATGGCAGTGAAGTCTTCTCTCTAAAGATAGAAATGGATTTGGAGAATTTTGTAATGCAAATTATATTGTTCTAACTGGGCTTGCATTGGGATTATTTAACCACACTGGCTTGGAAAACTTCATATTGATGACTTCTAATATAAAAAACCTGGCAAATAATTATACTGGTAAAACGAGACCATTTAAATACAGTGTCTTTAAAATCAGGTGATTTGGACTTCCAGACATGGGAACAAGGGCTTTATATGTAAAACTCAAGGTTGATAATCTTCCTTAGAGCAGAAGTTGTTTGAATGGGGTGGTTTTTCTTTTTCAAAACCAAGTTGCAGGTCCTTAGGTTGCTTTAGACTTCACTGTGGTGCATGTAGAAGATGAATTATAAAATGTGTAGTGTAGCAGTTCAAGGTCACACAAATGCTTTTCTGTTTTGTCTGGTGGGCCTTGCTATTTAGTGAGCATTTTCCAGTGTCTTGGTGTTCTGTGCAAGCTACATGTGTAACACAGCTATGACTTTGTGTCATAGCAGTTAAGAGTTGCTGTTGTATCTACCCAGTACAATTCACAATGATTTTTTAAAATCATTGTTTTCATTGATTTAGCTGGAAGCAGTATGACTTGATTAATCAGCATCTCGTGTCTTGTAGTTGGTTAGCTTTGCCCACTCTTGTTTTCAGTGGAATTCGCTACAAGTAAATACAAAAGAAACATTCAGGCTCTTAGGTTTGTAACCTGTGTTCAGGGATGTGGAATAACAAAATTTAAGGTTGCAGGATACAGTACATTAGGCCTTACTTCCCTACAAGGCAGTGTGGGAACAGAGCTGAAGTTACCTTGGCCCAGATGGGACAACAAACCTCTCATGCTCTAGTTATCTGCAGAAGACACAAAGATGTAGCTTACTGGTGATACAAACAAAATGTTAACACTTTGACTCTTTAAACATAGTGGTATATCTCAAATGTTTTGTGTCTCTCCAGACAGGTGTTTGGGAGCTGTAATTACCTGTGTGTAATTACTTGTCTTCATAACGAAAAAACCAGCAGCATCTTCTGAACAGCTGCAGAAGAGCCAGTATTCCCACTAGTAGGTGGTGGATGAAGCTTCCACAAAGCTTTGAATGGCATTAGAGCCTTTCCTTTAGTGGAGCTCTGAGTGCTGCCAGCTAACCATGGGCTAGGGTACACAGACTAAGATTCACAAAAATACTTCCTGGAGCATTCACAAAAGTGTTCTCTGGAGACTCTGGGCTTTGCAGGTACTGCTGTTGGCTGAAGCTCCCTCTTTGCCTCTTCAGGGAGGAGCTAGATGTCAAGAACAAAAAGTAGCAGCTGTTAAGGTGAACAGCATCTTTTGACTAAGCAAAGAAAGCAAGTGTTCCTTTTCTGAGAAGGGAGGGAAGCTAGACACCATGTGCAGCTCTTGACCTTTTATTTCTAGCCTTAAAATTGGACTCAATATCTGGTAGTTGCAGTGACATGCAAAGTTCTGCTGGCATTCTTAATTTCAATTCACATTTTGGCTTTGTTTGACTCTTGTATCTATTTTTAATACTGTCACAAAGGCCTGACACTTTTAGTTTGCCAATAGCCTTTCCAGATTATGAGTAATGGTAAAACATGGTGTGTGGGGGGGGTGTATTCTAAAAGATTCTGCACAGCTAAGGGGTCTACATTATAGATCTTGCTGAAAAATAAAAGTACAGTTGTTGAGTGCTGACTGTGCTCAGGTGGATGCACAGCCTATGATTTCAAATAATTCAAGTAACCTAAACTTCTAGGGAGTACTTATGTAAGTTTTGACTGTCTGCCTTTGGAAATTCTTGATCTCCCTTACATCAAGATTTATTTTTTGGCCATTTGTATCTACAATGTCTGCAGCACTAAATAATGCAGGAGTCTCTTACAGGTTGGATATATTACTGATTTGAGAGTGATGCCTGTCTTGCCTATCTTTACACCAGTCTGTTACAGGCTTCAAATACGTCTTACTTGATAGCAGTTTTCAGTGTTTACAAGTGTAGCTGGTTGTGAACAAGCAGCTAGCACTACCAGCCTGTCTTTAATACTTAAAAGCTTGGTTGTCACTTCTGTCTTGTTTAGACATATTTTTGGCACGTGGTTTATCTATTAAACTTCTTGATTTTTGTCTTAAATCCTTCTGTGTCAGATGTAATTTTTAAAGCAGACTATTTTAAAGAGTCTGTGATGTTTTTCATTAAAAACAGTTGGCATACTACTTGTAGCAGCAATTGTAAAATATTTCAAGGCTGAGAGAGGCTTCTTAGCACTTGGACTTTGCTCTATCTCTGTGAAGTTGTCATATTGAGTGTCTTCTTTCAAAATGAAATGTTCTTTATTCATACAAAGATCAAGTGAATTTTCAAAATATGATAATGCAAGAAAATGAATTATCTTTCAGTTCCCTATAGCTCTCCAGAATTTTGTTTCAGGGCAGCTTCTTGCTGTGGATTCTGCATTTTGCATATGGAGGTCCTAGTACAGATAGCAAATAAAGATTTTTTTTGGAAAATAACCCTTTTAGATGTCTGTCATTTTGCCAGTAGATGTATGGACTCTTCTAGAGACTTGCTCATTTGGATTGTTTTGTAACATATATGAATTACTACAGTAAGTTGGTTTTTAGCTTATCTTTCATAAGCACCAGAGAAGAGACAAGAAGATTACAGGTTGAAAGGCAAACTGCAGTACTTGATTAGGATAGCCCAGTTAATTGGTGCTTGGTTGGTGTGACTGAGAAACTAGTTAGGTGTGGCTATGCTGTACAAAAGACTGTGGTGGAGTGGAGCTGAAAGTTCTGAACCCTGTGTGTGGTTCAGTGAAGTGCTATCCCAGCTCAGGAGTTCAGGTCAGGAGGAGTCCTTGTCAGTGCATGGATTATGTGCCTCATGAACTAAAACCTAACAAGAGCTGCATGTGTTGTAAGCATATGGACTCCTGCAAGAAATGTTTATTCTTAAATAGTATGTTAAGTCTTTTCTTGTCTATGTACTGCAGAGCTGCTGAGGCAGTTTGGCTTATGCAAGATGATGCTTTATAAACTCTCCAGCTGTCTTAGCTGACAGATACATCATCAGGAATCTGTTTTCATCCTTTTGAGTACAGCTTTATGGTTATCTCACAATGAAATACTTTTAAGTCATTTGTCGCTCAACCTATTCTGCTGCAGCAACAGTGCTATCTACTATTCACCCTGAAAACCAGGAAAGCTTGCTTTTCTCCTTTCATTTGCAGGCTGTAATGTAGAAATAGTTTCTATTACAGTATTAAGTGTATATATCCTGGTAACCCCCTGCTCCACAGTAAAATTGGGAAGTCAGTTCCTCTTGGGTTGATGACGTGTGTCTGCACAGAGGCAAATCTGCTTTTGTCACGGGTTTGGAGGATGAGACAGTTCTTAATTTCCCTTGCCAGGTAATTGTCTTACCTTTTCAGTTTTGCCCCAGAAGTTGGACAGAGGGAGGAAGGATTTCTTAGTTTAATCTCCAAAAGTTTCTTTGTATGTTTTCTTCCAAGTTACTGTTTCTTTTTCCTCTGGCCATGTTTTTTCCACAAATAAAATCCAGCAAATATAATGAACAAAGGTCTATCTCTTCTCATAGAACTTAATGCATTAAATTTTCATTGACAAGGGATAGTGTTCTGAAGCTAAACCTCCCAAAATGTATCTTTGCTTCACTGCACTGGGGCTGGTGTATCAGGTTACAGATCAGCAAGTGGAGATTGAAAAAGGATGGCTCATTGATGATGGCCTGTTTGAATGGATGGCAGGTTATGATGGAGTGCATTGCAGGTGTAGGTGGGAGGGGCATGTACATGGATTAAATGATACATGGGTATGTATAGAGTTATTTTTTCTCTGTAAGAACAGCCACCCTGTGAAACAAACTTCACAAAGAGCAAGTTGAGCATGTACACCTTGGTTTAGTTACCTGTAAGTAATTATTACATGTCAGTAATAAATTTTCACTGTGTAGGCTAAAGCTACTGCAGTGCTCCTCTGAGGTGTGGGTTCTTGTTTGCATTGCTAAAGTGTAGTGCTAAAGTAGGACTTGAAATACTTCTCTAGACAGTCAGAGACTTTTTTTACATGTATTCTTAGATTACTTACCTTTTTGAAGAAATTGGAAGGCAAGGCATCTTGTTTTGCTCTCCTACTGCTTTTGCAAGGCTGTGGCAGCACATCTAATATGGTCAGTTTCTGGCCTGAAAAACAGCCCTAAGAACTTGCTGCTTAGAGCTATAATAAGCATTAAGTCTTGCATCACTTGCTACTATTTGCAGGAGAGTGATTTAAGGAAAACACAATTAGCATGAGATTAGTCTGAGGAGGATGTCTGAAACAAAACTGCTGTTCTTCCCGTGGCTTCTCTGTCTTGGCTTGCTCCTGGTCACTGCAAAGAGCTCTGAGGGGCTGGGATTTTTTTGTTGCTTTTTTTTTTGTTTGGTGTCATTTTGGGTTTTTTTAACACTTGTTTAATTTGTGCATGTTTGGCTTAAGGGAGAGTAATGGAGGAGAGACAGTAAAGAGCTAGAATCTTTCATGTGACATCCAGCCTCTCCACTGGATACCCTGGAGTGCTTAATTTGAAATTCTTTGGGTAAAGACTGCCCATCAGGACTGATAAGAGGAAATTAAGGACTATTGCAGAGACTATTACATATCTGCATTAATTAATGAGCTCAAATGGATTTTAAGGTCCCTGAAACAGTACTTTAGAAGAGATAGCTAAACTAGGATAGGCCTCAAACTGTTCTTCTATTTGAACATGAACTAAGGTAGAAGAGATTCCACAGTGACTTGTAGCAAATCAGGGCAAGTACTGCTTTATCTTGTTGAAGGCAGTGGAAGGGAGTGTAGCTCTACAGGTGACCAGTGAAAAGACTGGTCAAGGAAATGACTGCTTGGATGGTGCTCAGTCAAGGAAGGAGGAAGAGCTGTTTTATGTACAAGCCTAACCCTGCACTTACTGTTTGCATATCCTCTTGGCTTAAAGCTTCTCTTTTGATAGCACTCAATGTCTTTTTGCCACCTTAAACTGCCAGACAGATGTTTTGTATGTCACAAAGTCACTTGGGTATAAACTTCCAGTACGCTTTCAGTTATTTGGGGGAAAGGTCTGGTCTTAAGCTAGATGCTATCACCTGGTTACTTCTCAAATTTTCTCTTAACTTGTGGTGCTTAAAAAAAAATAGCCATGGGTAAGCATGTAAAATCGTTAAACTTCTATTAAATTGTTGCAGTCTATTTCATCTGGATTGGAAAGCTGCTTTTGTGCTCTTATTCCTCTTCTCTTGTGAGGACAAGGAGTTAATGGATTAGTGGATTACAGTAAAGCCTGTGGCTCCCTGCTGTTTCCTGAGAGGTGTTGTTACAGGGGCAAATCTCTAGTGGCATAGTGGAGGAAGAAGTCAGTTCTGTGGATAGTAGTTCACTTACTGTGCAGAATATTAGAAAATGTACTCTGCAAAGTTCTGAAATATCACTAGGTCACTGCTCTCTGTCTTTAGGTATCTAATCACAGCAGGATGTCCCAAGACACAACACTCCTAAACTGCCTTTGTGCCATTCATGATGTTCAACATGACAGACAGGCACATCTTTCTTTTGATCAAACACATCTTGGGGAAAGACAGCATGCACTCCTGGTTTTGCTCATAACAGGATGTTAGCATGTCAGTAAACAGAAAGCTTCTTGTTCTGCAGCCTTGAACACGTTGATTCATGAACAAAAGTGAAGCCATACTAACATTTGGTAAAGGTGTTCAGTATTTTATTGTAGTCTCTTTGGATTAGTTGTGCAGTTAGTTTATAAACAGTAGCACCATCAAGCTCCTTCAGATGTACTCAGGTGGAGCTGGAGCTTGCACCTCCCTTGTAGCACCCTAGATTAACCAAGTGAAGGAGTTTATGTAGACAGACTTACAGTGTGGGGATGGGCAAACAGACCACTCTAATGTATTGCTATGCAACCTGTCTGCCTTTCTTTTGCCCTCTTCCCTGCTGTGCTAAAGAGCCAGCTGAGAGATTAGGGAGAGCTGGAGGATGGATTTGGTGTTTTACTTCATGAAGATCATGGTCTGCATAGCAAATGGCTAATCTATCCTCTAGAGCTGTAACATGAGTATCTGTCCTGCTGGCAGGTAAAAGTAGTGGTTTAATTTACTGATATGAGTAAGTATTACAAGAGCTCTTTCACAAAGGCAAGAATGGAGGCACTGATTACCCTTGCATGCATATTTTTCTCTATCTCTACCATTTTTACACTAGAGACACTAGTGACACTAGTATTTGTTTTAATTTTCCCTATCTTTCAACCAGTTTCTTTCTCTGTTGCCTGGCAGCAGGGTTCAAGAACGTAGTGTAGTCTTTGCATCATGCTTGCAGGCTGTTTTAGCAATAGAAAAGGCAGGTGGGTCCTTTGATTGCTTTATGCCAGCTAAAGTGTGTTTAGACAGTGAATGGGTGAACTTGCTCTATACCTGGTCGTGTCTTCTGCTGGCACTATCACTTGTGGTAAAGCTGGCATGACAGCCTGTGGATAAACCCATCTTGCTTTTGGCTGTTTGGCTCCCAAACTGCCCTGCAGCAATACGAGGTAGCAGCAGGAATGTGCACGCCAGGGTGAGAGCAGTGTTTAGCAACTGTCTGTAGCTGTCTCTTAAGAAGCATAGCCTTGGATCAAACTGACTCTCAAACTATCAGTGTTCTGCTGAAGGGAAGCTGGGTAGCAGTTTGGCTGTGCTGTGTCTCCCACTGAAGTGGCCAATCAGCTTGGATGCTCCTAATGTAAAGGCTGAGGTAAACAAAACCAGAAACATTCTTATGTTTGGAAAACAATGATTCACAGCTCTCAGGGAAGATTTTAAAGATCACCTTTAAAATTGAGAAGTTATCTTTTGTGTAAGAGCTGTGTTCTTCCCAAGTAAATGTTCCCAGCCATTAAAGAATTCAGAGAAGTTCCTGCTGTTAACCTTGGTAGTATTTGTATTCTCTCTCCTAAACAGAAAAGTAGACTTGTCCTCTCTCTTCAAGGCCTGTTTGATAATTGAATGTGAACGGGAGTTCATGTTATATTAGACCAATGATAGTGCCACAAAAAGTCACTACTGGCCTTCAAGAAGCATGACAGAATTGTGGCATGCTTTTTCCTTGTGCTAACAGAGCCTCCTACCCTCTGCTTTATAGTTCATGCCAGCAGTGGTACACCTGTAATGATAAATTGTCAGATGGCCATAGGGCAGGTAAGGCTGAGAGGTCTAACACAGTGTAGCAGTTCTCACTTGGACATAAATTCAAAACAAATTATTGGCTGGGCTCAATTACACTGACTGCTGGCCTTAAGCAGATTGGAGCCAGATGAGTACTGGGAACATCTAAACTTTTGTGAAGTGATTTATTTATTTATTTGTTGCTTTAAATGTTGACACTATGCCTGTGTCTCAGGGCCTTGCCTGCAGAAATCTACTCTGCTCAGTATTTGTGTAACTGCTGATAGAAAAAAATGCTCCTCTGTTCCTTTGGGAAAGAAATGTGTTGGCTTGGTCAGAAATATATTAAGTAGTTTGTATGAAAGTCAAGAACTACCAGCAGTTCTAAGACACAGGTGGATTGTGTGCCTCAAACTTGCTGTAAACAGTCTGCATTTAGTATAGCAACAAGTTAATCCTAATGGAGCAGGTCACTGTCTGAGTGAGCCAAAACAACCCACTAATTCTAACCTTGAAGCACTTACTTAACCTTGCAGCCCTGCTTCCAGGTTACTATTAAGATATGTCAGGTGTTCTTTTCAAATGAATGGACTCAACAAACCCCTTTCCTGTAACCTCTGCCTTTTCATTGTTTAGGTTGTAACTCCAAACAGAGGAATGGAGGTGTATTTATGCAGTCCTGAAGTGCTGACTGTAGCCTGGATTAACTGGGAAATACAAGAATAGTAATTGGCTCTTTGATGAGCTGCATGACTTACGATGTTCCCTACTCTATCTTTGTTAAACAAGATGGTAATTAAAGATAATACTGCTCTGCAGACTAAATTTACCTTGTCTAAGGAAGGCAGTAGGCAGCATGATGGAGTCTGAAGCCTGACAAACTGCCAAATATGAAGTAATCACCCATGAGCACCTTGGACTCTGTTGTGCCTGGGTACCTGTGTGCTCAGTACTCATCTTGGAGAGGATGAGCAGCACTTGTACACAAGGGCTGTAAGGCTACAAACACTACATGTCCTTGCAGCAAAACAGCAACCCAAAGCTTACTGACTTGCACTCACCTCTTTTAATAACTTATTACAGATATTTAATGATAGTTGTTAAAATGGTCAAAGTCTGAATAAGTGAAAGTGAGAAGGATACGGCCTGAACTCACATGGAACATAATCTTCTTGTGCTCTGGCTTAACTATTGTCCTACCCAGCAGTCTGTACACGTGATGTGGCCTTTATTAAAGCCTCTCCAAGCTGAGTGATGTGGGTATGAATCATGGTTTTAAAGAGTTAAGATTTTAGGCAAGGGTTAGAAGCAATCTGTATTGATTAGGATGCAAATTCGAAAAAACAGAAGATAAGTTAATGATTATTAGATGCTTAAACTAGAGCTAGATGATGTATTGCTTGCTATTATGTGCTTGTTTCAGTTGTGTTTATAGAAGGAAATTAAATAAATGAACCATCATGATAACAAATGGAAACCAGGGGGACCATGACCTGCACCTGGACTCAGTACTAATTGATCACGAAACAGGAGGGATTGGATTGTGCCAGAAGGTCATTAAAGCCTACCAGCAGTAAGAAGGTAGAAAGGTCATTGTGATGAAGACTTTTCTGACTTGATCCTTCAGGACCACTGAGCCAATTCAAGAGAAGAATTGGGCACGTGTGAAGGACTTTTGACCTCATTTTAATATGAAGTAGGGAGTGGGAGATGCTGGGATTATGCATATGAATAAGCGTTTTGAGTATGCAAGACTTTAGGAAATAAATAGAGAGCAAAGAGCCTTGTAATTTGTGGACACAAGTCCAGGAGGAGGTGACTCCCATGCTGCCCGAAGTCGAAAATAAAATGCCACTTTGTAACTTGAACTGCTTAGAGGCCTTTGTGATTCTGTCGATTTTACTCAATTCATTTACAGAACATTTTGTTGGTATACAGCTCTGATAATTTCCTGAGACTGGGAACAGTGTAACAGCCTGAAAGTGTGGCAGAGCAATTGCCTTTGTTAGCTCTGAAATGTAAGCCTCTGTTCCTGCAGCATAGCATTCCTTCAGCTATCATCATCTTCCTTTTTACTGTCCTAGAGACTACTTGAGTGTTTCTAGTGATGGTAAAAATAAAATACGCATATAGAAATTATTCAGTGAGTGTTGGCAAGTCAGAGTAATGTGATGAAAATTTCTCAGTTAATCAAACACATTTTAACAGTTCCCTCCCTTCCACACTTAGTGGGACAGAAGATCTAGCTAGAAATTGGTCCTTGGTTTACGATGCTTCTGTTTTCTTTTGTCCTTTACAATGGAAGATGCCTTCCTCTGTGAAATTTTGTTTTGCTTTGTCATCTTCTGATATAAGCAGTTAATCATGTTTGAATAAGGTTACCATACAATATAACTGCTGGAGTTGAGGAAATTTGGGGTTAGGTACTTCAACCTGGTTTTAACTTGTGAGCTGTCCTCAGCATTGTGTGGTTGCCCTCAGTGACATTTAACACTTGGTGTGCTGATGCTGCTCTTTGAAACTACAATTGCAGGCTTGCATTAATTAGTAATAAGGTGAAAACCTAATTGTTCAAGGTGATCTCCAGTATATGGAGTTAAACTTTTTATCACCTGCTAAATGCTATGCTGATTATGTTTGGTAACAGTCTGGATGAGATCATATACTGCCTTCAAAATACAACAGCCTGAAGGAATTATTCGAAAAAGGCTTTTGTTCATATTCTAAGCAAGATTTAAAATTTGAGAGAATAAACCTTCAGATGTGACTCTGGGTGTTCCTGTCATCTTGCTGCTACAGCTGTGTGCATGGGGGTGGGATTTCCGTGTTTGTGTTGCTGAGCCTGCAGACTATTTCTACCAAAGGTGCTGACTTCACAAATTCCTGAAGTATTTTAGTCAGGCTTTGCTTAATGCTCTGTTGCTTGCTTAGGACACAAAGAACCCAATTTCTGTCAGTAACTGGTAATCTGTGACTGTAGCAGGTAAATAATGCTGCTTAAAAGGTTTGACAGAAGGTTTTGGTGGTATTAAAAAAGTAAAAGATAGCCTTGATTTCATCTTGGGATAAGAAAAGCTAGCTGATATGTGTTACTGTCTGTTTCTCTTTACTCATCCCATTTTTAACATTTTAAAATTGTGACTATTACCATAATTTCTGAAGTTAGAGAAACAATTGCTTAAATTTCAAAGTAAGTATTTCAATTCACTTTTCTTACAAACATAAGTTAAAGATATAGAGCAAAGATCTAGTTTCTAAATTTGAATAACTGAATATCCTGCTCAGGCTAACAATGTCCCAGACTGAGGTCTATATTCTCTGCCCTGTTAATGTAAATGAAGTACAAATTCTCCAGACTCTGGTTATGTCTTAATGAGATGTACTCTTCTCAGGGTAAAAGAGAAAATAAACTAATAGCTTTAGGAGATTCAATTTTTCATCAGAAGCAGATGTATGCCTGAAAATGAGGGAAGTATTTTCAAGTCTTTAAAAAAATAGCATACAAAATTGGAGTGTTTATTTACATAAACATTTGCACCCTTTTGGGGTATGTTACTGTGGCCCCTGTTCTCAGAGGGTGGACTCTGGAGCAAACGATTTGCTTCAGTCTAGTAATGAACTCCTAATGCTGGCAAGTGCCCCAGAAGCAAACACTTGACTGTCTCTGCTGTGTGCACAGGACAAATAATCCAATTAAGACAAACCTAAAATCTATAAAGGAAGACACTTCAGGTCTTAGATTGTTTGACTTGCTGCTCATTTACACAATAAATAGTGTTACTACTTTAAAACCAGCTTTCCTTAGGTTGACAAATGAGAACAAAACTCATTATGTGTTGCATGATATATTAGCGAAAACTGGTTAAACTCTGTGATTCCAACAGATGCACCTTTATAAACTGAGGGAGCTATACTGTGTTGTCTAGCTTTGTCATTCTGGAAGTTAATTGGAATTTCTAGGTCACGTTATAACTGTGGACATTATCTTCTGCTTTATGTGGAAGTCAAGGTGAATACAGATAACCACTGCAATTTGTTTCAGAACAGGTATTGTAAATTATTGAGCTCTGAAGTTGAGGGTTGTTTTTTGCCCTGAGGATTGCCTGCCAGGGCACCCTGCACTTCAGTCTTTTGGGCAGTGGCCCTTACAAAACACTGTTGTAGAATGGAAAAAAATCCATTTTAAGTGAATATGTGGGGTCTGTAGGTGCTTTCTTAAAAGCACAAGGCAAACCGAAGTGGTTGCTTTTATTTCGGGCCTAACATTTCCATTTGTAGTGTGCTGTGGTTGCTCTGTGTCTGTTCTCTTGTGGCCATTGTTAGAGGCAGATAATACAAACCTGTTCTCTGCATCTTTTGCAAGAGTTTGTTTCGGAAGTGCTTAACTTCAGTTTATTTTTCTGAGTCTAAGTCAAGAAATTACAAAATCTACATTTATTTGTACTTGGCAAGGGATTCCCTGATACTTTGCTCTTAAACTGTCCTAAGGCACTTGTTTCCTTGAGTTACTTAGTCACCTTTCATAGGGCCAGCTGTAAGATCCCTAAAGGAATCATAAAGGGAGGATTAACAGTCATAGGGTGACACAGGCTTTTGGACACGTGAATGTAATGGGATATTTAAATACTGTGAGATGTTTCTATTGAAGAAAGGGGTGAGATTGGAGATACTTTGGAATGCTGGTCATGATTTGCCCTTCAAGCCTTGTCACATCCCCTACTTGCACATTCATGGCTGTATCTGTGATGCCAGTGCTGTGGGGAAATGTGTGCTGTGAACACAGGGCATGTGATCCCCACGACTCCTAAGGTTGGACCATTTTGAACCAGGGCTAGGAGACTTTTACTCATAACCTTGTGGCAAATATATGTGATGAAGAGGGAAAGAAGCTGTCATCTCCTGCTGCTAGTTGATGTTTGGAATACTTGAAACTGCTTGAAACTTTGGGAAAATACACAAAAGTTTTCAACTTGTTGAAAGTTTGAGTAGGTACAGGTCTGAATTAACAACAGAACTAAATGGCCAATTCTAATTGCTGAAATGTACTTCACTTGCCTCCCTCAGATGACAGGCAGCTGATCAGAATGCCTGAGCTGGCTGTGTTACCCTTCTGTGCTCCTACTCATGTAGGACACAATGGACCCAGATGTCTGTAGCATCTCAGTCACCAAAAACTAAAATGCTAAAGAGTAATAAGCTGTTTTGGTCTGGACAATGCAAATACTACTTGAATAAGTTTGCATTATCAGAATTTAAACTGCTGGTGTTTCTCTGTGTAACTTGAATTGGTGCTAGAAATCCCAATACCTATTCTTGGAATCAAAAGTTGATATGAAATACTGATAGTGTTGAGAAGCTTAAGATTACCAAGTCATCTAATAAAGTGTGAATTTTAAATATTTTTGGTTTTCAAATTACTTTGATGAGGCACATTGAAATTCTGAACTTGTATCTGAACTGTGAGGTCTTGAGTCTTTGGACTCCTTGTGGTTAGTGCGTTTCCTCTTCAGTTTGTTAAGAATGTTTTTAAAGCTGCTGAACTGAATGACTGTTCAACAGAGAAACAATAAATTGCCTTGTCCTTAAGGTGAGGAATAACATGAGCTACTTGTTTATAGGATTGTGCTTAGGAGACTCACTCCTTCAAAGCACTGTCAACTGAGTAATCACATTGGAAGTAAAATTCACTTTTCTCTGGGCAGTTTCAGGGACAGAAGAACTGGAGCATTTGTGAAAGTCAGTAGCAGTGGCATCTCAGGTTGTATGCAAGTGACAGTGTCTAAAGTCTGCAAAGCTTCTTGAAATGGGGACGTCCTTAGAGCTTCTCAAATTCCTGTATAAAGTGATGCTTAAGTTACCTCTGTTTGCCTTTAGTCCCAGGGATGGAAATGGAGAGTAATGACTCCTCCTGATGTTTGTATGTTCACGAATGTGTGTTTCCATTTGGGTGAGAAGATGCTTTGGGTGGCAGAGGGATGCCCAAAGCACTGTGTCCTGATGAGTGTTCTTTTCATTTCAGGCAAAAGCAAAGAGGCGGAGATAAAGAGGATAAACAAAGAACTAGCAAACATTCGGTCAAAGTTTAAAGGTAAGTGACATACTACACTATATATGTTTCCATATGACATTCTTTTATGGGGTTTTGTTTTTACATGCTTGGACTTCTTTTGTCAACTGCTGACTCAAGCAATATGCTAGAGCAGTCTGTTAGAATAACTGTTGAAAATGTTTTCTTAACTACAGAACTTTCTGACAGTCCTGTGATTCTTGGCCATAACAGAAGCAAACTCCCTCTTCTATCAAAGAATTCAGCTACTTGTCACAAACTCTTTCTAATACTTGGCCTCCTAACCATGTGACTACTCAGCCTGTTTGCTTCCAGAAGGCTGAGGCTGTGAATAGTTTGAAGGAATATGGGTGGACATGATTATTTCCAGTGAAACAGCATCTGTTTAAACTTTTCTTCTTCCCCCCTCTTCAGCCTTGAGCTCTTTATGGAAATAATGGGTTAGGCTGTCTTCTAGCAGAATTAAGATTAAAATGTGTAGTTGCTGAAGCTATACATCCTAACCTCAAGCAACACCAGTACAAATTATTCATATGAAACAGAGGATATGCAGTAACTAATTCTAAGAGGCAGCAATTAACTTTTAAGCAACACAAGGTAAAGATCTTGCTGTTAGCTTTATTCAAGTTGTGTATGTGGTTTCAAAGTTTAGAGATTCTGAAGGGTAGTTGAGATGTTTTTAAATGGAGTTGTAACAGTAGTGGCTGTGGCAAGTTCTGTTTAAATAGTTATGGGGCAGTGTGTGTAGTTAGATAAGGCATTGCAATGTGGAGATCATAATGTGCCTTCAGAATCTGCTGGATGTGTAGTAAATTCAATTACCTTAGTTGGCTATCTGGCTTAGACTAGCATATCTGTTTGGAATGCTTGATGCATTAACAAATAACTTTCCTGAACTTTGTATGATCTGTGCCTACATTTTTAGTGGTATGTCTCTTAAAGGTGTATGAAGACCTTCAGAAACTTAAGTGTCATCAACAGCTTAGAAGGGAAAAGTTAACCACAGTGCTAGATACTCAAGAAATTCTTCTAAATTAGAAGCCATCACATGCCTTTGTGTTTACATTTTTCTCTTAGAAAAATAGGTAAAAGTACGTGAACAGTTAATTCTTCTCTGCTTACTTGTGAAGCAGGGGAGAAATTATAGGAATCTCTGGCTGTGTAGACCCATAAATCAGGTGGTGATCAGAGAATAGAGGTACTTTCAGCAAAGTAGTGCCATAACTTTAGCCTGCCTAAGAATGCTACTTTGTGTAGCCTTCTTTGAGCACTGTTGAAATAGTTTTGAATAAAAGTCAGTATATGCTCATTCAGTAGCTGGAGTGGAAGATGGCTAAACCTTCTTGTAGCTGATCTTCATTATGGTTCATTACTAAATCTGTATGAATTTTGGGTGGAAAAAATTTAATTACCTGGAGACAATAAATTGGTGAAGCCTGACCAAAAACATAAATGTCACAATTTGGAAAAAGTTGTGTTTAGACAACTTGCTGTGTAACTGCTTGAGGCCTTGAGAGTGTGAGGAGCTGATAGCTGTGTTGTCTTTCTGCTGCAGGAGTCCCACATGGGCTTCATGCTGTGTGGTTCTTCCTTGCAGAAGAGCTACATAAAAATTAAGAGACCTTCATATGCATTTTATTCTTGATTTAAGTGGATCTTACTCAGTTTAGCCCAGTTTCTTTTCATGTAACTCTGACCTTAAAATGTTTTAAAATAGTTTGGAGTAAGGCAAACATGATTGTGAACTTAAGATGAGTCCCTTGCTAGATAACTGTGGTGAATACTGATGCCCATGCCCTACCTGGCCAAAGATGGAGCTTTTGGGCTGACTGGATGGCTGTAATCAGGGAAAGGTCCAAGAAATAAAACCTCTTGACACAGAAATTCTTGGAGTCTGCTCTACCTCTGGGCCTTTGCATGCCTCAGCACACACAGCTGCAGTATCTGGGTGCCCATCCCATGTAACTTGCAAAGTGTATTTTTACACTGTTGCAGACTGAGCCTCAATATTTCTACTTTTTTTCTAGCATGCAAGTAGCTGTCAAGCCTGATACCTGCCTTATGTTTGGGTAACTTGGTGTTTAAAATACCCTTGTATTTAACAGGCTGGGATAAGGTTTCACATCTCTGGACAAGCAATACTTTCCTTGAACTGATGGAACTTGTGCTATGGCTTTGGGTTCTGATCCAGCTTTTGTACTCCAAGCTCAGCAGGAATTTAGAGTCTCTGTATTCAAGGTGACTGTGTCTCTTGTCTAAGCATGAGGAAGCTCCATTGCTGAGGTCACTGTGTCCTTGACAGTTGCTTTAAATGCTTCTGCATTAACTGAGATAAGAAGAATGGAGCAGAGAGAAACTACACCAGTGTGATAAAGGGGAAGTTGTAGGAGTAAAATGTGCAGAGAGGCTATTGCTTTTGTTTTACACATTCAGACTGTAAGCTCATTTTGCTCCCATGCTTGAACCAAACTGGAAGTCTGTCAGAGCAGTAACTGCTTTGGGAGTGAAAAACGATCTGGTTTATTAAATTGTATCACTTTGATCTCTCAAACTAGAATTTGTGTAATTATGAAGCTACACACAAATCTATAAGCTGTTTCTGCGGTTCTCTGCTTGATTCAGACTTTTTCTTTTTTCTTTTCCTGCTCTGGCATTAGAATTTAGTTTTGTTCTGAATGTTTAGTAGGGTTTGTGTTACAAGAGTGGCTGCTAGATTTCAGACATGCTTGTATATATCTTTCCTTTTGCTCTTGCAGAGGTGCCCCAATGTCAGTTGTTAACCGTTGCCCTTTTTTTTTCTTTTTTTTTTCTTCTGCTGACTTGGTTTTCCATATTTGAGCAAATCTTCTTTATTTTCCCAAAATACATAGTAACCCTTTGGAGGAAGTTAGGATAAGGCTGTAAGTACCTGTTTTAAACTTAAACTGTGTAACAGTAAATTGCTTTCCTGGCAGGCTATGAAAGCATAGGCTTAATATATTTAAGATGGGCTTGCTTAGTCACACTGTCTTCTGATCATGTGTGAAGGCAATCTCACAGTAAAATCATAAAGTGTCTTCAGTGACATACTGAATTTTTGGAAGTAAAGTCAGGCATCAAATATGACCTGAGTTGTAGGGCTGATCTTTGCTCTGGTGCTAGCAGTATGGTAAATAAATACTAGTTTATGGATTTGTATGGGTTGTTTGGCACAAATATTCAGCAGTTGATGTTGAGGGCTTGGACTGTCACTTACAAAGAAATCTGGATCTTGTCTCAAAGTGTAGCTACATTCATAAGAATGAAATTCAGTTTCCTTAGCCTCTGTGCTAGTAGTAGCCTTCTGATACAGTATATCCCTGGCTTGCTGCCAACTGCATGAACAGAGGTCAGTGTCAGTGTAGGAAGGAAGCAAAGAAACAGTGTTTTCCATTCTGTTTTGCAAAAGCCATTACTGTGGTTTTAAAAGCTGAGATTTTAAGGTAGCAATCAGCCATGTGAAAGCTGGTGAGATTAGACTTGTCAGGCTTCCTTATCTACCCCCAGTGAACATCCCAAGCACTAAACTGCTTTCCTGACCCCTCTCACTGGTAGCAGGCTCAGTAACAGAGGAGCACACTGGCTTTGAAGTAGACTGAGTTAGATTGAAAAGCAGGTGCTGATTTTTAACTTATGTTCTAAACTAGAGCTGGAAGCTGCTGCCTGAGAACCAAAGGGTCTTACAATACTTTCTTGCCTTACTTCTTTCTTTTCTGAGGGCTGTGTGAAAGATATGTATGAGCAATGAAAACCACAACTAATGTGTTGAAATGCAAGGGAGGTGAAACACAGAAATTTGGAACTAGTAATTATTTCTTAATAGTACTCATTGTTAATCAGCTTAATAATTTCTTTCTTAGTAAAATAACTAATAAACTTTTCAGGGAAAGCAAGTAGCCTTTGAAATGCCCACTGTGCTCAAAACCTGCTGACATGTATTGTGAATCCTTCCTGTTTCTGCTGACTTGATTTGCAGCACTTGCAAATGTTCCCGAAAGCATTTGGAAATGAGCTGAGTTAAAAGAAATGATTGTGTATTGCAATAAAGATAACAGAACATGTGACATTTCCTTCTGCTCTTGTTCAGATGTTTGCTTGGGACTGGGGGAAGCTGTACTATTTTGGCACATACTTAAGCAGTGGGACTTGTTATTAATGTTTAAAATAGAACCTTCAGAACTCTTCGTGAATGTGGCATGGAAGGGAGAGGAATAGTTAAAATTTCAATAAGAATCTGAGTCACAGACTTCTTCAAAACACAGGTGGAGTTAGACAACTATTGTGAGACCTTTGAAGTGCTCTTTTTTCAAATTGCTCAGATAATTAAATAATAAAAAATTTTAAACCCCCAATATTCTGTTACTGCTGGGAACTAATAGGACATTGAAGAAGAGCTGTAGTAACTCTAACTTGGTCTAGTTTATAAGCTTGCCTGAGAACTGTCACACTGCCTTCCTTACACACTGTGTAAGGAACAGGAGCTTTTGAAAGCAGTCAGTGTAGCATTTTTTCTGTCTTCAGAAAAGGTGTTTCAGGTACTGATTTTACAATACTTTTCTTTGATACCACATGGTGGAGAAGGAAGTTGCTTGTTAGTAGGATGGTGTTATGCTTTGTGCTTGGTTGCATGGCATAGCTTCTGTCAAAAATTCTTCAAATACCCTGAGATCCAAGGACCTTGCTAATCTGCACTCTTAAAATACTGGTATCTTGGAAGGATATAATGTTTTAAATAGCTGGATGTAAACCTAAAAAAGGAATTGCCAAACTGACCAACAGTTTGTCGTGAAAGTTGATGTGATTCAAAGTATACATATTTTCATCCGCTCATGTTCTTCATTGAGCACTTGGGTTGCAGCATTTTGTACTCCCTCTTCCCTTCTGATATCACAGAGTCAACACCAGTCATTTGAGAATATAAGAGATTAGATTTAATACTTCTAACGTTTGTGTAGTGCTGATGGATTGTACACTACTAACAGGCAGCTGCAGTTCAGCCTCTTGACCTGCTGGGAATTTGGTCTTGGAGACTGGTTGGGCTGTCTACACTTGTGGTAAAGTTCATGTGAAAGCTACTTTCTGATGTCTTTTGGTGTACCTGAATCTCAGAGAAGCAACTAATGATATTAATGCTATCCAATACCATAGTAACTCCTCAATTATGTAGAGCTTGGCCACTAGAGTTGGCTGACAAAAATGGATTCAGCTTATTTAGTGCCCCCTTCTGTGAATCATAATAGTGTCTGTTAATGGTATTGATCATCAACATTCCTTTCATTGGTCCCCTAGAATAGGTGGCTTGTCAGGAGTTGGAATGGTTTTTGTTGCTAGGTAATGTAAAGCCCCACTGGTTTATTCACTGATTATTTCTTTTCCTTCTGGATCTCATGTAGGTGACCAGTTAAAATCAAATCTTAAGAGTTTGTAGAAACTCTTCCTAAGCAGCTGAAAAAATATTAGAAAACTAAAGCTGTCACCACCTTTTCCTGTGTTTTGTTTTGGTGTTTTTTTTCCTTGCTTCTCCTAAGGAAAGGTATCTTTGATCTGCCATGGTGGGATAGGAAGAAGCTTCTGCTTGAGTTCCATTTCATTGGGAAAATAGTATAACAGGAAGTATTTATGCAGAATGCTCCATTGCTGCTTATGCCATAGTTTGAAGGTCACAGCAGATGGGCAGACGTGGTTGATTATCTTCTCTTTCCTCTGGGCCATATTGATTCCAAAGAAGGGGGGGAAAATATTTCCCACTGGATGTTTCACTCTGGTTCTTCTGACAGTAATTGTTTGCTGACTCAGCAGGAAAAGAGTCTTATGGCAGCAAACTGTAAAAATGGCTTGAAGAAAACATGTCTTTAGGCAGCTTTCTGCAGAGCTGGCTGTTGTCAGAGGATGTTGACAGGATCCAGTATAGCAGGATTTCACTGCCATGGATATCTTCAGTAGTGCTGCTTCCTGTGTTGAAGTAAAATGTGACATATATTGGCTTCTGTAGTGTGGACCTGAAGATGACTCCTCTTTGCTCAACATAAAAATAGCTTTAAGGTGAAGTTTTTTGTTGGCAACTGATGCACTGTCTGTGCCAGTTAAAAAAAATCAACAGGTACCTAAAAACCCAAATTAGAAGGGTATCATTGTCTGCATTAAAATAGCAGCGATTTGCTTAAATTTATCTCAGTTTAAATAAGATTAAGTAGAAGAATTTTTAGGGTCAAAACAGAAAGCAACCCCCATAATGCATAGTTGCAGCCTGTAGACAACCTTTTAGCATTGTGTACTTCAGTGGGCCAGTATGCTTTCTGTTGGTTCACTGTTACATGTCTTCAGACACAAATGGTAGTCTTCATTCCTTCACTGACTCTAAGTTTGGTAGTGATGAGGTTTTCTTGGTTTTTATGCAGTTTGTGAATGTAGTGTGAAATCCAGGGGAGCTGTAGATTCATGTAGCCTGGCAAATTTAATATGCCTCTGTATCAGCTCATGAGAAGGAAGAAGGAGCAACTTTTCTACTACTAAGTTTCTTTTTTAACTTCAGATTTATGTAATAGGCAGCTAAATATAAAATAAAAAGGCAGCTTAGAGCTTTTATTGGCAAGGGCAATGAGTAAGGGATATCTTACTGAAGCTTTGGTGTATGCAGTGCTGTTGTGGCTGAACTTGCCCATCACTAAAGAATAGACACTTGATGTGACAGATCAGTTATTCTGGGCCCAGAATGCTGAGGCAAAGGAGCTTATATAGCCTTTTAGACAGCAGTATATATCAGAATTTTGCTACCCTGACTGAACTATCCAGCAGTCAGCCTTGCCTGATTTACTGGATACCCCTTTATTTCTCAATTTGAGGTAGGGAATGTAACACAGAGTTATGTTCTTCCCTTCAGGAGGAGCAATGGTCTCCTGATGAACTGGAAGCTGCACTGCTCCATGTTGCTTCTGCAAACTTCTAAAATCAGCAGTACTGCAACATATGGCCAAACCTATTTATGGTGCACTTTTCTTCTAAAACTGGAACACTTGTGAATACTTGTCATTTTACCAAACCTTTAAAGTTCTCATGGTAATTTCATTTCATGTATTTCTTTGAGTCTTTGGGATAGACCATTGTCACCTGATCTTTCTGAAACAACTTGCTTGGGGTTTTTTTTGTTGCTACTGACAGTGGTGCACTTGGAAAACACTGTGTTAACACTTTTACTGAGATAAAGGTTTGATAATTGGTTTAAAAGGAGAACGTGTATGGAAGCCATAAATGCTCTTACCTGAAGTGGGAAAATCAAAATGGAGCAAACATGGATGTGCTGCCTCTTAGTAAGAACATACTCTAAGGACACTCCAGGATACTTCAAGGACTAGATAACAGCATTGTTTCCTGATCATCCTTTAGGATATAGATAATGGTAGATGGAATTATCACTAGGTAACCAGGTAAAAGCTCAACATAGGCTTAATTGTTGTTCGTTTCCTTGCTTTTCAGGTGACAAGGCTCTGGATGGTTACAGTAAGAAAAAATATGTCTGCAAACTGCTCTTCATCTTTCTGCTTGGGCATGACATTGACTTTGGTCACATGGAGGCTGTAAACCTGCTCAGTTCCAATAGATATACAGAGAAACAAATTGTGAGTAACTTGGGCTCTATAAAAGATAAGCTGGTCTGTCTAATATCCTGCCTCAGCTATGGAGTCTGTAAAGAATCTTGTTTCATTCCCCCTGCCCTGGCTTAGAGCCTTATTTTGGCTCTAGGAATGATTCTGAAATCTAAACACCTTTGTGTCTTGAACTAGTTGTAAAAAATGTGCATTCTGCATAAAATTATTATAAATTATGTAATATTTTATAATATAATAATATATAATATTTATAATATAATAATATATAATATTTATGAAATTATGAAAATATTACTCTTGGTAAGAGACTGCCTCGAGTCTCGCATTAAAAGGTAAGTAACCTTTTAATTGTCCAAATGTCTGCTTCCATCTCCCTAGGTAAGGTTGTGTTTATCAGGTGCGTGTAACTTATTAGTATTTGAATAATAAGCCAAAATCTTGACTGGTCCCCATTCATCTAAAATGACCTTTTGAGTATTGAATAGACTGAGAAAACACTTAAAACCAGATAATTAGGGTAACACTGAACTTACTCATTTTTGTTTAATTCACTTAATTTTTCTAGCCTTTGCTCAGTCTAAATAGCCATTTCTGCCCATATGGTATTGGACAGAAGTGTGCGTGTCAAAGAAATGACGTTTCCTGTTGATGCCACAATAAATGGAGTCAGCTAAAACAGATTTTGCATGTTGTGACTCCCAGGGCTATCTGTTCATCTCCGTGCTGGTGAACTCCAACAGCGAGCTCATTCGCCTGATAAACAACGCCATCAAGAATGACCTGGCCAGCCGGAACCCCACCTTCATGGGCCTCGCTCTGCACTGCATCGCCAACGTGGGCAGCCGCGAGATGGCCGAAGCCTTTGCTGGAGAAATTCCCAAAATTCTCGTGGCTGGGTAGGTGTGACATGCCTCTGGAGCATACAACACCCATAAACTTCTCAGCAACTTAGTTCTGTTGCAGCACCATAATCCATGCTTGGGCTGTACAGCCCTGGGCTTGCAGTATGATGACTGTTCCTGTAGCTGCAGGTGCTTTCACTTGCCTGAATGTGGAGTAGTTTCTAGGAGTGTAAGACTACATGGAAATTAAGACTTTTGGTGTCTCGAATAGGCTTTTACAACCTTGTGATCTGATTTTTGTTTTGGATAAATCTGTGGTACTGAATACCCCTGAAATGCATATATTCTACTTGCCTTACCTCTCCTGATGAAAAAAGAAATAAATGAACCTAAATAGATGTTTATACTGCAAATTTTGTTATAAACTGAAGTTCCTACGTAAATGCACTGACTGCATAAAGAACATGATAATATTGATTTGTGAGTGTTCTCACATCCTCTACCAGCCATGTAAACAGCAATTTGTGTAAATGGCAAATAGTCACCACCAACTTTCTTACTTTGGTGTAGCTGAAAGTTTCTAAACAGACCTGGCAAATGTCTGAAACTGTAGTTAAACCAATGTAAACTTGGACCTATGACTGTAGGGCTAATTTATTTTGAAACATAAAATGTCCAAGTGCAAACAGTGCATTTAAACTCCTACGGATATGAAATGCTTTAGAATATGCATGGATCTTTTTATAACAACTAGCTGTCTTACATAAATATAAAAAGTGACATGTGGTGTAAGAATTGTATTAATACTGTAAATGTCAGGCCACTGCCCTTGCCAGGTGCTGTTCTCCATGTAGCACAGTGGAGACAATACTGCAGTGATGAGTCATGGAGTTTTAATAGGATAACCTTAAAAAATTCCAAAAATTTCACTTGGTGTCACTATCGCAGACAGAGCACAGCACCTTCAGGTCAGACTTGTTTAAACTTCAAGCTGTGTTTATGTTTTCTGAGATAACTCTTCAGGGTCTCATTCCTTCTGCATTTCTAAGATAATATATATGAAATACGTTTGTGTGCCTGTGCTGTCTAAGTGACCGGGGCAGAATGAGCATTGTCAGTTACATTTGCAAATTCAGTGTAGCTCTCTTGGCTTAAATATAAATTAGAGACAGGGGAGGAATAGATTTGTGGAGTTTTTTGTGGTTTTTAACTGAGGTACAACTTGATCTCATGGAAAACTGATAAATTCATGAAGAATAGCTGGGCTGAACTTCTACTGAGGATATAGAGGTTTCTGAACATTTAACCAAGATTGCACATTATAAGCTGCCTCTTAAAACTTTTACTGGTAGTGCTGTATACATTTTGTAGCTGTTGTCTGTGCATCCCACAAAATGCTTAATAAACTATGTGAAAAGGAGTTCACTGAACTAGAGTAGTTGCATGCCACTCTTAAAGTAGTCCATTTCTGTGCCAGCAGCAGGGATGGCAAGGTGAATAGATTTGTGGGTTGTCTGCTTGATGACAGCCACCTTACATTCTAGCTGTAGGTGCTGAAGCTGTTGAGCAGTTCATGATTTCTATGTGACACACAGGACCTATGAGGAGATCCAGCTTTGGTCACATTCATGAGGTATCTGGATGTCTATCTGAGCTGTCTGATTTCAGTCAGCCTGGAAGAAGCTTGTTTTTGTGATCAGATGAGATGAACTTTCAATTCTCATAAAAAGATGTGAAATGTCACTCCAAGTTACAAAGAATCAGTACATATGTCTAGTAGCCTCTGTAATAGTTGAAAACTTGACTAATTAAACTTAGTGGAAAAATTAAGAAGAACAAGTATGTCGGCATAAGAAGACTTCAGTGAACTTCTGTTGAAGCAGAAGCAGCCTGGCCAGGGATGCTGAGTCAGTGTGAAACCTGGCATAAAGCTGTCCTGCAGATATTGCTGTGCCTTAACCACTGTATTTTAAATCAGTATGTATGTCTTGCAGGGACACTATGGATAGTGTGAAGCAAAGTGCTGCTTTATGCTTGCTGCGTTTATACAGAACTTCCCCTGACCTTGTTCCCATGGGAGACTGGACATCTCGAGTGGTGCATCTCCTCAATGACCAGCACTTGGTAAATCAGCTTCATTCTGCTTCTTGGGCCTAGTGTGTATAGAGAATGATGTTAAATACACTTCTGCTGTTAAATACACTATTTATTTCTTCTTGAGTCTTTCAAGCAAGTGGCTTGCTGTTGTCTTCAGGCTTTGGGAAGAAAATGGAAGGAGTTAGTTGTCCTTTTTTAGTTGCTGTATATATTAATTTTTAATAAAGCTTTGTTTACATTTTCACTGTAGATAGAAGAATGGTATGTACAAGTTCTTCTTTTTCTCTGCCTGTAAATTAATTAATCTTGTGCCTTGTTACACTAAGTCACATTGCATAGGTGTAATATGAATTTTCCTAGGCCTTTTAAGATTAGATCTGCACTAAAAATTCAAGACTTGATTTGTCATTTGCTTAGACTTCCTTGTCCTGTGGTATCTATGTCATTCTTAGAGGCTTAAAAAACCCAATTACTTTAGAAAGGGGGCCCTGTTTTTTTCCCCAGTCCAGTTACTTTATGAAAATTAGGTTATTAATACCTGTGCTTCAACAGTGGTGAGTGCTTTACTATGCAGTAGTAATATCCAGTGCTTGTGTTATACAAAGCCCCCTCCTCATGTAGGGTTTTAAGAATTCTTTCCTGGATGATCTGCTGCACTGAATTTCTTCTGCTCACGCTTCTCTTGTATAATAAGACAATTTGTGTCCAGGCTTAATTTTAATACAGCTCTCTTATTTTAGATGTACTATCCAAACATGAGACAAAGCTAATACAAAAAAATAGCATAAAATGCTCTGCAAGCATGGCAGTATCATGTTGTTGAAAATTCTGTTGGATTCTGCAGGTGTGTAATTAGGCTAGCTGCTAGCCAAATAAAAGTTTTTTTAATGTAGGGCTTTGTAATGGGGATAAACAAATGGGGATTTTTTTTTTTTGTATATTAAAAAAAAGTTGAATTGAAAGGTGTTAATGGGCAGCATCATAAACTGATACAGAACTGAATGTGGGTTTGTTTGTGGTTTTTTTTTTCCCTAGGGTGTGGTTACTGCAGCTACAAGTCTGATCACCACTTTGGCACAGAAGAACCCGGAAGAGTTTAAGACTTCGGTCTCCTTGGCAGTGTCTAGATTAAGCAGAGTGAGTCCAATGATGACCCTGATAATACTTCACTGTTGATTAATTTTCTCAGCTTTCTAGATCAGGTTAGCTTCCTGTTCAGCTTTCTAGGGTCAGATTAGTTTACTGTACCATTAAATGTGAAGATGATTCAGTGTCACTTCATGTGGGTGCTTCAGGTAACCCTCTTTAAATGCTTGTTGCTTACCAGGACAAAAAGCTGTATTGGCTTGCCCAGACTTTCTTGGTTTAATCCAAGTTTGGATTAAACTTGGTTTGTTCCAAGTAGTAATCCTCACTTTGTTACTGTAATACCAAAGAATTCTTGGATCAAAGACTGATTCTACAGGCTTCACACAAACCCCTCAAAAATACAGACTCTAGCTTTAACTTTATCTAAGCTTCTTACAAGACAAATTGCCTTCCTATTCCTTCTTTTGAGCTGCTGCTAAGTCAATCATAAGAATCTGATATTCTGTAAATGATGTAGGGGGTTAAGCAGGGGCAGGGAGGAGTGGATGGAGGGACATTTCTAAGTTAACATTTCTGTGCTGGAAAACTGATGCCACTGTTTTGTTTGATTTTGTTTCCCCGCTCCTTTTGGATGGTGTGCAAGACTAGGGAGACTACTACTTCACAAATGTATTTTACACCCAGTTTTATGCAGTCTTACACCCAAATTACTTGTAGGTCACAGTTTACTTTCTTTTCAAATATGAAGATTTTTTTCTAATACTTAAAAGCAAGGAATAGTTAAAAGCAAGAGAGTGCTGAGGGAAGTGAAGGGCTGTTCTGTAATGGAGCAGTAAGAATTAGGTAGAATTATTTTGAGCAAACTCATGGTAGAATTATTTAGTGCCAAACTCATGATTAACCTAGAATAAAAGGGGTAAAAGAAATCTATAAAGAGCAGTAATCTAATCTTATCCTTACCACATTTCATTATGCCTTTAAAGCCTCTTCTATGACTACTATCTTTTTTTTGCTTTGTATGGGTATTACTGAAGGTGTTAGTTGGTCCTTCTGCCTTAGGTCAGTCTATCATAGCATCTTGTACTTGAATTGCAGGCCTATCTATCAGCAGCCACCAGACTGTTGGCTGAATCTGTGAATTGCTGGAACAGAGAAAGTCAAGCTTCTGGTTAAACATTTTGATGTTACAAGATGGTTGTCTTCATTCTTTAAAAAAGCGAGTAGGCTTTTTTAGAAGAGACTTCCTAGACTACTGTATCTGCAAAACTGCATTTCCATTCCCAGCATTTACTGTGGTGTACTCACAGTATGGCAGATTGCACCTAATTAATCTACTGAACTAGACATTGCTGGTGACACAGTTTTTTTAAGCTTCTGTCAGAGGTGACCTACAGTGTTCTTTGAGTCCGTTACATGGTTGTGAATCAATTAACTTCAGCAGCTGACATGCTCACTGTTTGTTTTACAGATTGTAACTTCTGCATCAACAGACCTTCAGGACTACACATACTACTTTGTTCCTGCTCCCTGGCTATCTGTGAAACTTCTAAGGCTGTTACAGTGCTATCCACCTCCAGGTAATGCACAAATCACAGCACTGGTCATCTCTTATGCAGTGCACTGGCTCCAAAGAGCTGCTGCACTGCAGTGTTACCATAGCTTGGAGTGCAATCACATTGTGTTAAGGCAGAGATACTGAAGTTTGTATTCCTGAGTGTTTCTGGTAGTTCTAAGCTACTTGGCCTTTTGAATTATTTTGTGTTTAATTTTAACAAAATGTCTAACCAGTGTGCATCTTACAGGTCATTGGCAGCTGCCATTTTAACCATTCATTAATATTATCAACTATATGAAAGCCTCGAAGTGTGTTGTAGTGCAGATTGTGTTTGGTTTTTGTTCTCATCCAGAAGGACTGTGGCTTGGAATTCTTTTCCCATGTGTGTGTTGGGGAGTTTCAATGTTTTTAATGTCTCAGCATAGTTTAGTAAATTTAGATGTAGCCAGGGGAAAACCTAAGGTAGGGATGAGGGTTTGGAGCAAACGAAGTTGTCCAATGGCTCATTGTTCTCCAGAAGACCCTGCGGTACGTGGCCGTCTGACAGAATGCCTGGAAACCATCCTCAACAAAGCACAGGAGCCACCAAAGTCAAAGAAAGTGCAACATTCAAATGCGAAGAATGCTGTCCTGTTTGAGGCAATAAGCTTAATTATACATCATGACAGGTGAGCTGGGACAACACTTCTTTTATCAGAGGGGTTTTTAAAGCGAAAAGCTGGGGCTTTGTCTTGAACAATTAATCAAATTTTAATGGGGGATGGAGTGGAGGAGAAAAGAATAGGAAGTTGCTTGCTAGATTGGAACACAACCGCAGCTGTATAACTGAACGGTGAACTATGTAGCTTTGGGTTTTGCTGCTTCTTTATTTGATGTTTTGTATTGACCCCACTGCTCTAATCCGACAGAGATTATTTGCTCACAGTATCTGAATTTGCATTTCACTAGCAAAGCATTCTAGCAGACACTTTGAGGCATTTAAAGAAATTTCTACTGCAGAAATAGTATTCTGAATTGAGTGTTCTCAAACCTGTTGCTTTTAACCCTTTCACTTTCTCTCCTGTTCTGTGCAGTGAGCCAAACCTACTAGTCCGTGCCTGTAACCAGCTAGGTCAGTTCTTGCAGCACCGAGAAACTAATTTGCGTTACCTAGCACTGGAAAGCATGTGCACGCTTGCCAGCTCTGAATTCTCACATGAGGCTGTGAAAACACACATAGAAACAGTTATCAATGCACTGAAGGTAAATATTGAAGTGTGTCGTCTGGTTTTGAGTGTTGTCTTCTCCCCTGCCTCAATGCTCTCTCCCCCACTGCCCCAAGCTCCCCGTCCCTAATTAAGTTGATAATACTTAGGGACCAACTGAGTTATTATTTGAAGTCTGCTTCAGTTTTTTACCTCAATCCAGCAAAATCTCACTGTGCTGGCAATTACAGAGGTCAGCTTTTGTTGATTTCTGCACCTTGCTGGTAAATCTGATACCTGTAGCTGTGTCCCCTGTAACACTGATATCTGCTCAAGTGTAGGCTGAAGACGAATAATTGTTTAAAAATGTGGAATTTCAAAACTGAGAATCCTGGGAAGGCAGTTTTATTACTGTCTTGCTGGTATTGGACACTGTTCCTTCACTGTAGTAGCTTATGGGGAGTGGTGGAGCAGATTAGCTTGTACTGCAGAATTGTAAAGATCAGAAAGCAGAAAGACACATTCCCAGGCCATGTTTATGTGACAAAGCAGAAGTCAAAAGAGTAAGACTGATTTGTGTGTAAATTTACTTGCACACTTGGATGTTTAAATGCTTTGTTTTCCTCCAAGTTTGTGCTGTAGCATATTTATACATTTGTCTAAGTTCAAAGTATGTATTTGTTCTAGCTGGAGTTCAGTTGTTATATGGTATGCCCAACACTAAACCTGCAGGTAGCTAAATGCTCATTGGCCTGGTAACAATTTAACAATTTCAGCCAATTATTGGTGTATTTATGGCCACTGGTAGCAGTTACTCAGTGCATCGTGGACCACAAATTCACTCACCTTACTCTGTATAATACTGAATGTTCTGTACAAACTCCTCCCTTCTTTCAGCACCTGCACAGATTTGAATAAGTATGCGACAGAAACAAAACCTGATGATTTGAATTTTTGTGATAATATTTAAAAGCAGGGAGCTGTCTGAGTCTCCACTGACCTCTTCCTAGGTGACTGAAAGTGAAAAATAGCGTAAGAAACTCAGAGCTTATATAAAGGGTATATCTGAGGTCATTCTGCTTCTGAAAAATTACACAAATTCATTTGTTTTAAATTTGACTGTGTATTATATTAAGTTTCATCTCTTAGTTGCATGTACTTTCCAAAAAAAGATGAAATCCTCTTGACCTTTGACTCTGTGTCTTTTTGCAGACTGAAAGAGATGTAAGTGTACGACAAAGAGCTGTAGATCTCCTGTATGCAATGTGTGACCGAAGCAATGCCCAGCAGATTGTGGCTGAAATGCTCAATTACCTGGAGACTGCTGATTATTCCATTAGAGAAGAAATTGTAAGCTGTTGGTGTTTCTCTGAAGTATTTGTTTCATAGCTGGATTTGGCACCCTAAGTATCATTTATTGATTGGGATGCTGCATAGTCTGTGATAGAGATTGCTTTCCATGGTGGTTAAAAAAAAAAGAACCCAGACAAAACTACTAAAACAAACAAGCAAACAAAACCCTCCAAACTTTGTAGTCTAATAGCAAAGAATTTAGGTTAAACTAATCCAGGGAGAAGGGGGGAACCTTGGAAACTTAAGAATTTTAAAAGCTGATCTTGGTCTTGGGACATTGCATATAGAAAGTGAAGTGGATTTTATATGTGAGCCAACACATTATCTACATCTGAGGGTTAGGTCCTACTCTAGTCAGTTGTCCAATAGCTTCAAAAATTAGTGGTAAATGCTTATTTGTAGGTAGAACTTTGTATGCTCTGAGAATGTTCAGTCTGAGGGTTCCCAAAACAAATGCCTTATAATCAGCCAAGAGGCCTGATACCTGTCTCCTTCCTACCAATAGGATAAAAGTTGAAATACTCAAACCTTTCTGGGGTGGTAAACTAAACTTGTACTTACAGTAGTTATTTTGCTTAGTTAGCTGCTGAAGTCCCTTGGTTGGAGAAGTGAATGTGGAATAAATAGTGTTAGTTGATTTACCTCTTGTGCTGTCTGGTTGCTGTTGGCAATGTCCCCTGATTTGGCAGACAGTGAGCATTTCATTCTGTTCCCATATGCTGACCTGTTCTTTTAAGAGTAGTAAATGCAATTGGTAATAAATTGTGTGGGGTCTCCCCTGAAGCTGATTGTTTGCTTTAGGATGCAGGAATCTAAGTATGACTTGAAAAAGTCAGCTGTGCTTTGGTGACACTATTTGCCTCTGCTATCTTGAGTTTCCTTTTGCCTTTTTTTGAGAAGTTTCCAATTCCCTATTTGATCCTCTCTGTTTTATAGCAAACAAAAAATGTTCTATAAATTGCTCTTGATCACTTAGGTACACAATTGGAAAGCCACAAAGATACAACATATTTGAATGCATTATGGGGCAAGCAATATGTGCCTGGCAGCTGCTGTTTTCTGGCACAGCATTTCCATGTTCACCTTTCACCTCGGCTGTGGGAACAAGCGAACAAGCTCGTGCATCTGAAACTGAGGCTTCTGGGCCAGTGTGGGGCATCACCAGGTGCATACAGCTCATAGTCAGAGCTAACCAACCTTCTGTGTTGTCTTTTGTGTGCTCAGGTTCTGAAGGTTGCAATTCTAGCTGAGAAGTATGCAGTGGATTACACCTGGTATGTGGATACAATCTTGAATCTGATCCGCATTGCTGGTGACTATGTCAGTGAAGAAGTGTGGTACCGAGTTATTCAGATTGTCATCAACAGGGATGATGTGCAAGGATATGCAGCAAAGACTGTTTTTGAGGTGAGAGTAACTGTTTTCAATTCCCTTTCAAAATGAGCTAAGATTTAAGGAAGCACCACATGATATAACAGGGGAAACTTGAAGAGCTCTGTCTGTCATCAAAAGTCCACAGTGCTGCTAGATGGGCCTAAGACTGCTCTTAATCAAGTAATACTCACATTAGAGTCTTCTGTGAAATCATACCACCCATCATGTTTTTCTCATAAATGCTCTAGTGCCTAGATCCATGGTCTGCTCTTGCAGGGAAGTAGATGAGAAAACAAGGAATGGAAGTGATAGAGATGTTTTTTTCGTACATTGCATATCAATGTTTATTAATGTGTTGCAGGCCCTTCAAGCTCCAGCATGCCATGAGAATCTTGTAAAAGTAGGTGGCTACATCTTGGGAGAATTTGGAAATCTGATAGCAGGTGATCCAAGATCAAGGTAAAACACCTTCTAAAATACTGAATTGAAGTAGTAATGCTTTCTGTAAAGAACTTAATTCCTAGCATTCCTGAAGGCTAGTTAACAAATCATTCGGCTCTTGTTAATAATACAATAATAAGGATTATCGTATATACAAAAACTGAACAAATTTTTTTCCATCTTTTAAGTCCCCTCATCCAGTTCAACTTGCTACATTCCAAGTTTCATCTGTGTAGTGTTCCTACCCGAGCTCTGCTTCTGTCTACCTACATCAAGTTTGTGAACCTGTTTCCAGAAATCAAAACTACAATTCAAGATGTGCTGCGCAGTGACAGTCAGCTAAAGAATGCTGATGTTGAGCTGCAGCAGAGAGCTGTTGAGTATTTGAGGCTCAGTACTATTGCTAGTACTGATATATTGGTAGGTATAAAGATTTATTTTCTTTTTTATGCAGTAGTCTGCTCTCAACAGGTTAAACTCAGCTAAACCTTACCTGATTGCTCAGAAATCTCAGTGCAGGATTAAGGATTACAATGTGGGTGCTGGTTCTTTTAGTGTCCTTAATTCTGTTGTAGTCATCTTTAATTTAGAGCTAAATTCCAAATTGCTATTGCTGTAGTGGGACATATGACCATTAAGACATGTTAATCTGGAGCAGAGAAGCCAGGGAAAGCTGGAACAATACGGGCTCCTAGAGGATTTAGATGTCAGAAGGGGGTGGTTTCTTTTGAGGACTTAGTTTATGGTGGGCAAGAAAAGTGTAGTCTCTTGAAGTTCAGTGATTTTACCTGGTGCTCTCAGGTCTGAGCACAGCATTGCACATTTGGTTTTGACATCTAATAAATGCTTAGGTCTGAGTAGAAACTTGAGTATTCTCTGTTGTTTAAGTCTAGGTCTGCCTGATTTAAGGACCCTTAGGTCTGCTATGATCTAATTATTTAATTTTTGGTTTTTAATTTAATATCATTGTTTCAGAGAAGTGATACGCTCCTGTTTTCTTAACCAAGTGCTTTGGAAGGACTTCAGAAAGTTTTAAAGAATTTTTTCTTTTAAAAAAGCAATCAATCTCTCACTACAATAAAACTGCATATTAATTTTCTGTGTGGGTAACTACTTCTGCTTTTGCTTTATGCAATCTGGAAGGGTGTGTCTCTTTCAAATACTCAGAAGCTGGTTTGGCTTTTTCTCTGAAGTTTAACTAATACTTTTTTTTTTCCCTAATGGTAAGGCTACAGTGTTGGAAGAAATGCCTCCCTTTCCAGAGAGGGAATCTTCTATTTTGGCTAAACTGAAGAAGAAGAAAGGCCCAGGCACAGTTACAGACCTGGAAGAGATCAAAAAGGAGAGGAGCTCTGACATGAATGGAAGTGCTGAACCTGCCACTGTTGTTGTGAGTTTAAAAGCTGTTATTTCACTAATTCAGATGGTGTGCAAGTGAGAAAAGATTGGTTTCCTAAAGTGGCTTTTTGGGGATTTAAAACCTCTCATCTGAAACTTAAAACTGTGGGTATTTGCTATAAAGCAGGGATGGTACAGCTGCTTTCCCCTCACTGCATACTTGGATGCAGTTTTCCTTTGGAAATCTTATGTAGTGGGGACAAACGGTCTGCAACCTAAAAAAATCTCTTTTACATTGCTGTTTGAAAAATATTGCTGTTCACTTTAGATATGTGAATTTCCTTGTTGATGAAATTGCACTGAGAGTAAGATTATAAAATTAAGATATTTAAAAGGAGTTAACTTGAATTTCAGAATATCAGCTGGTTTTTCTGCTTTGTCTAACGTTATTTTGCATCTTAGTTTGGGTTATTGTTTTTCTTAGAAGTGGACAACACTTACTTTCACTAGGATGTCCTTAAATCAATACCAAGTTGTTACTTTTTATTTGACAGTAATATTTAAGTTCAGTTATGCTAGACAAGTCCACAGGTGTTTTTTCTTCTGAGCTGAAACTCCTCATTTTATTGTCAGTTAAAGCTGGTAGGATCAATTTTTCCCATAATACCACTTTCTGGTTTAAATGCCTCGAATAGCTTGTAATTAGATTTAAGATGCTGTAGAAGATTACCTAGAGAAGGAAATATTGTAGCATGCTCCCCTCCCCAGTTTGTTAAAGCATAATAATTTACCACTTAGTCACTGCATTATATAAGAGTAGCTACTCCAAGTGCAGTTTGGACTGGACAGAAATCTCTTTCCAGCAGAAAACTTGAAAAATTCTTTGAATGCCAAATTGAGGTGACTGGCAGTTAATATTGAATTATGCTTTATGAGCTTCACTTTATGGGTTGCAGCCAAGTAACAGACTGCACAGTGTTACCTTCACCAGTGGCTTTATCTGGTTTAGATTCTAAAAATGTTACAAATTTGAGGTCCAACCTTTGTTTGTTTTTAGTAGGACCTAATGATTGGCTCCTTAAAGTCTTTTGCCAGGGAATTTGTCATTATACTGCATGGAATATATGGTATCTTGGAGTTGGCTTATAAAAACAAGATTTCAGATTCATCCAAATGCATTTCATGACTCATCCTCAGATTATCTGGCACAGTGGAAGCTGCTAATGTCTAATACATGACCATTTTGATTAACAGTCTGTGCTTTGTTCTTGCATGTGACTTGGGCACATATATGCAGCCTCTGTTGCATGATTCTGTGTCCTGGCTGCTTGATTTGCTCTATATGAGGAAAAAACAGTTTAAACATCTTGTCTCTTCAGCTTGAACTGGCTACAGGCTCTGCTTTTTTTGCTGGTTGGGCTTACATTCTTTCTAAGATTTGCTAGGCTTCAGAAACCCAGGATTAAACTGATAGTCAATTTTAAAGATGCTGTGATGACCTGTGATTTAGGTTTGTGTAAAAGCCACTTGCTTTCTTGATGGATTCTTCACGAAAGAAAAAGCAACATGTGAATTTTATTCCCTAGAGTACTTACTTTCTCTTGAAACTGATGGGAAAAGAGAGGGGGGGAAAAAACTGTCATCTTGATCATCTTTCTTCTGCAGAACCAGATTTTAGATGAATTTTGGTTTTGTTTTTATTTAGCAGTTAGATGGACATAAGGAAAAGGAAAAAAAAAGGAAACCACACCTGTAAATGACCTTAAGTTGAAATTCAGCGTGGTAACTGCTGCATTTGTGCACCCTTTTGCTGCCATTCAAACCTTGATTTGGGGTGGGGAGAGGCACTTTGTCATAGCTTAGTTGTCTATGCAAACGAGACAGCTTTGTTGTAGTTTTGTTGCAGTGTAACACCGAAGTGTCTTGTCTTCCTTAGTCTACTCCTTCTCCATCGGCGGATCTGCTGGGTCTGGGTGCTGCCCCTGTCACCAATTCAGCTCCCCCACCTTCCTCTAGTGGTAACCTGCTCGTGGATGTATTTTCAGATTCACCTTCTGCAGTTGCACCTCTTGCTCCTGGTTCTGATGACAACTTTGCGAGGTAATTAAGTCACCCTGAAAGGAATTTGAAGGAGAATTTGTCTGTTATAACAGGATTGAAGGAAAAACACACATAACTTTTGGTTTTGTTCCAGCATATTGAGTGCATTCCGGGGTGGTAGTTTTGCAGCAAGAGAGGTGTTCTTGGACACTCTGCTGGATGTGCTGTCGTTATTGAATATCTCTTCTAATGGAAAAACTGAGTCTGTAGTACTCAACCTGAGGATATTTGCCACACAGTGGTGTCTGGTTTTCATACTGGTTTTTCTTCTTTGTTAAATTAAGCTGCTTGTGCATCTCCATACATCTTAAAGTGGGGGTTATCTGTCCTGATATGAATACATTTCTTATTTTCATTTCATAAAGCATTCTTGTCTCTCCACTTATGGCAAGCTGCTCCTGAAACAGTGAGATGGATTATATCCAGAGATACTCCTTCCCAGGTTTTAATGCCACACTTCAGTTGTTTTGCTGCTGTCTGACAAAGGGATGTGAAAAGGGGATAAAGAAAAAGTGGTTTTCTTTTTTTTTTTTTTTAAGGAGATTTGATGCTACAATTACATTAGCAAGTGTAGTGTAGGTATAATGTGTTATTCACCCCATTAGTATTAAAAGCCCCTGTGAGTACTCTTGAATGTTATTTGGCTAAATTTTTGTGAATGAATGGCATAAAATCACAGAATGTCTTTAAAATCAGTCGTTTTACTGGACAAGAACGTATTACTGTTGTCAAGGACCAAATTTTGAATGCTGGCACAACAAATTTTCAATGCAGCTTAATATAAAAGACATAATTAGGGAAACTGATCTGCCTGGATCATTGACACTTTCATGAAAATTTTATACCAGGCAATGTGTTGTTGCAGGTTTGCAGTGATTAATACTTGATCCTGTGTTTCTCCTGGAAGGTCAGATGTAATACTTTTTCATACAACACAAAACCAGGACTTTGGGAAGCTACACAAGTTTGTTCATGCCTTTTTTTTTTTTTTTTAAGAGGGTGAAAAAAGGAGCCAATGCCAGTAGCTTCATAAGCAGATGTTACTTAAAAAGAGTTTTCTCTTTCTGCAGAAGAAAGTATAGCAATGCCCAACTCCTTGGTCTGTCTGTAAATGCTGAAATGCTTCTCTAATGATACTGAGAAGTTGCTTTTTACAGTTTCCTGCCTCTTTTTAGTGCTGTTGTCACTTTTGTTTCTAATCTGTTGCTTGGGTAAGTCATTCTCTGTGTGCCCGTGTACTCTTGCCTATGCTTAATACTTGTGTGTTTTTAGGAACCAATTGTGCACCTGTCATTAGAAGGGTCCCTAAGGTTGATGGGGCCTCTGCTTTTAAGCACACCTTTGTAGTAGTTAATATGCAGCTATCTTTTTGATTTTGAACTTAAACACTTCTGCTGTCAAACACCTAAAAGGACTTGGTTCTGTAAGAGGTTTACATTTACTGAACACTTCAGCTGTCTTTGTGAAGGATTGCTGTTTTCTAACAATCGGGGTGGGATGGGGGAGAGAAGTGGGGGAAAACATTTCCTAATGCCTAAAACCTTTCTAGGGTACTGAGCTAGGGCAGCTAATCAATTTCTCATGCATTAAGCTCAGCAGTGCCGTTTTTGAGGAAGGAGGTAAAAGAAGTAACTAAGCTCTAAGCTGTCTTTACTAACTCCTGCTGTCTCTGTCGCTACTGCCTTTCTTCCTTTGTGCTGCCTGAACTAGCCCTGACCTGGCTTCATCTGAGGTAGTTTCTGAGGAACCAGCTGATACTGTGCATGATGCTGATGAGCTTTTTCACAAGTAAGCAATACTAAAACCTTGCAAGGCTGGGCAATTTCCAGAATATAGTTATAAAGCAAAACTATATTGTTCATTAACTTAATACCAGCAAAACTAAAGAAACATGTATTGTCAGACTTGTGACTAGAACACCTCTGTGGATGCTGTGGATTTTGTGACAGGCTCATAAATACACGGGTTAGAGTTGCCTTTAAAGTCAGTGCTATCACACACTGCTCTAAAATGAGACAATGCCAGTTGTGTGTTAAAAAGTACATCTCTCAGTTGGCTTAGGTGATACAGAAATGATAAAACAAGGAGGGTTTTTTTCTTTCAGGTTTAAACAGTCAAAGCTTCAAACTTTTCAATTCTGCACCAACCTAATGAGTTTCAGAAGTTCTCAAGACTAATAGGAAAAATCCTAATCTGTTGCCTGATCCTTTATTAGACAGTGTGCGTGTATATAGCGTACTGTGGTTTCCTTCATAGTTTCTCAGACATCCTATCAAATAAAAATGTCAGTTCTTTTAGTGTCCTACAAGTGGTGGTTCTGGTTGTAAAATTGTCTTTTCTAACTCTGCAGTTTTCTGCAAAGGCCTCTCTCACAGATTGATGCATTCTAGGTTAACCGCAATCTTCATCCTCTGTGTAAACCCTGAATTTTGTGGTTCTAAATATTGTTCAATGTGGCTCAATTTAAAACATCTTTTCCCTCTCTTCCCCTAGGTTTGTGTGTAAAAATAATGGAGTCTTATTTGAAAATCAGTTGCTACAAATTGGCTTGAAGTCCGAATTTCGACAGAACCTGGGTAAGAGCTGTTGTGCCGTGGTTGGCTGTCTGCATTATCAATCACAGTGCCACCATGATATTCCAGATGGGACTCACTTTGCAGCTGCTGAAGAGGGAAATAGCATTATAGGCCTAAGCTGTTTTACAGCTCCCACTGTTGTGCATCCCTGGCTTTTGTGTGGGCTCTTGTTTCCTTAAATTTTTTGATTGTTTTGGTAGCTGATATGAAACAGGAGTGTTAAGCTCCAGCACTCCAGCTCTTACTGCCTGGTTGTATGGCTGCTGCAGCCAGGTTTATAAAGGACCATTCTTCTCAAAATTTTTATCTTACAGTATAGCTTATTGTAATGATATGAGACACAATACATTTCAGGTCAGATTGAATGCACAAGATACTGGAACCATCCAGGAAAGAGATGGGATTTGAACATGGGCATTAGAATTGCTTGCTTCTCCCTTCCTGTACAACTCTTGGTGGCACAGTAACATCTTAACAAAATTCTCCAGCAACTGAAAGACATCCACTGATGATGTAACTGTCTGTGTGACAGCTGCTGTAGGAGAGATCTGATGGCTTGGTTAAATCACTGCATTTTGAACTGTGAACCTCTTGGTGACATAAACCATATAAATTGTATTTTGTTCTTAAAAGTGGTTTTAAAGAAAGGCAGGAAGACAATGTGTTGGGGAACTGAAGCACAAGTAGTTCAATGTTTTTGATTACATGGCCTAAAATTTCTCATGTCTCATTCTTCTCTTTCCAGGGCGTATGTTCATATTCTATGGTAATAAGACATCAACACAGTTCTTGAATTTCACTCCAACAGTAATCTGCTCAGATGACCTTCAGTCAAATATCCTTAAATGTAGCATGTGTCTGTTCTTACTAGGTTTTTGTGGTTTATTGCTGCACAATATAATAAATCTGTTGGATCAAGGCACAGTGTCCTTGAACATGAAGAAATGAGAAACTTGCTGATAGCTCTCTAAAGTTCTTGTAAAAAGAACAAGTCGAGCAAGGATGAAAGATTCTTTCCTTAAAGCTTTGGTTATAAACACAGATTTTACTTCTGAAATAACAAGAAATTAGGCTGAATAAATAACCTAAAACTTGACATGGAGATGGAATACATGTATGCAAAGATGATGGTACTTCAGAATCTCTTCATTCATGGCTGGTCCTTAATGCTTGGTATTGTAAATCTAGGATTTCTGGGAGATTAATCAGGCTTGTTTGACTCAAGGCATCTCTGTCACATATAAAGTAGTCCTGTGGCTTTTATTGTGAAGGCTCTTGCCTTCACACCTTTTTAGGGGCATCTTTAAGAATATGCAATTAACTGAGAACTTTCAGTTACTGCTTGTAGATGTGTCAATATGAAAAAAACCCAGTAAACAAAAAATAACCCCCCACAAACTCTTTTCTTGTACAAAAACTGAGCTTTAAATGTTTAGCAGCACATAGAGAATAAGGGAAAACATGAAGCTAAATTCCTCATAGAGCTTATTGGAAGATTTGCGTTTAAGTTACCCGTTCACTGGTCTTTTTCCTTAACTACTTTTCTACGCCTGAATCTTCAGACAAAACCTGTTGACCCCACAGTGGATGGAGGTGCACAGGTTCAGCAGGTTGTGAACATTGAATGTGTGTCAGACTTCATGGAAGCTCCAATCCTGAACATTCAGTTCAGGTAAAACAAAGGATTCAAATGTTAGTGAATTCATTACAGGAAGGATGTTAAATTTGCCGTGGCCCTGTGACTTCAAATGCAAAATATGGATACACAAAGCTCTCTTGGGTGGACAACTTGAAAATTTGATCTAATGAAGCTTTAAGGTGCTAGGGAGAATCCACTTGGAACAATGTGGTTTAAAACCCCAGCCAAACCAAACAGTCAAGAAGCAGCCACTGATAAAATGTCTCCATGACTTCTGTCTCTGCTATCTATATAAAACAGCAGTCTTCCTGTTTGCTTAAGAAATCTTGACAGGAATATACGCAGTAACTTCTCCCTTCTGGAAACCAAGAACATTTCTGCAAATAACTTGGCCTGGAAGTGTATGCAACCAGAAATAGAATCTTGTTCTGTCCACTCAACATCAGCTCAGCTTTATAAAATCCTGCGTTCTGGACTGCATGCTATTATTCTAGTCTAAACTGGATTTTATTGGTATGTTTTCACAGGGATATATTTTTGCCCCTTAGGGTGCTATCTAGAAGGATAAACCTATGCTAAAACTGAGAGAACCTTGTCAGCAGTTCTGCCAATTCATGTGTCATCTAAGCAGAGAAAATAAATTTATTTAACATTGGATTGAAACTGTAGATTAGAAACATCATGTGCAGTTGATGGATTATAATCATAAACAGTTCCTCAGTTGCTTGGCTGATTTCTGCTGAGACACTGCTGAGGCTGCCATGTGCACTGTGGTTTTTCTATTCCATCTGCAGGTACGGTGGAACATTTCAAAACCTTTCAGTAAAATTACCCATCACTCTGAATAAATTTTTCCAGCCAACAGAGATGTCTTCTCAAGACTTTTTTCAGCGTTGGAAGCAGCTGAGCAAGTAAGACTTTGCACTTGGGTCTCTTGTGGTGGGCAAGGGACGAGAAAGGAATATTGTGAATGTAAATGGTGCAATGCCTCATCCTACACTCAGTCCTGTAAGCCGTGAGCTCTCCCAGTAGAATCAATTGCTATTGGAAATGCTGTTCATAATGTATTTGTTTTGTTTTGTCTTGTCTTGCAGTCCAAAACAGGAAGTACAGAATATCTTTAAAGCAAAGCACCCAATGGATGCAGAGATCACGAAAGCAAAGGTGGGTGGTGGTGTGATATTTTAAATTCATAGTGTACAGGGCAGTGGCAGGTCATGTTTTAACCCCAGCTGGCAACTAAGCACCACACAGCCATTTGCTCACTCTCCCCCAGAGGGGTGGGACAGAGAATAAGAAGTGCAAAAGTGAGAAAATGTGTGGGTTGAGGTAAAGAAAAAGCCATGCACACAAGCAAAGCAAAGAATTAATTCAGTGCTTCCCACTGGCAGGGAGGTGTTTGGCCATCAAGCAGGGCTCCCTCAGGTGTAACAGTTACTTGGGAAGGCAAAACAATGTCACTGCGAACATCCTCCCATTCTTTCTTTTCCCAGCCTTATATGCTGAGCCAGGACATTACAGTATGGGATATCCCATTGTTCAGTTGTCCTGGCTGTATCCTATCCCAGCTCCTTGTGCATCCCCAACTTCCTCACTGATGGGGTGAGGGGCAGAAAAGACCTTGGCTCTGTGTAACCCCTGCTCATTGATAAATAAAACATCCCTGTGTTACCAACTGCCTTCAGCACAGATCCTAAACACAGCCCCGTACCAGCTGCTAAGAAGAAAATTAACTCTCTCCCAGCCCAAATTAGCATGTGGTATAAGCAAACTGTGCATTTTTGTTTATATGGCAGTTGGATCATCCAGTGAAAGAGTGAGTCCATGCTGTGTGATAGACTGTGGCAGTGCTGAGTTGAATGGACAGTTTCTAGCTGTGGTTTGAATTAGATGCAGTCTTCAGTAGCAGCTGGAGACCTGAAGCTGTTGAGGAAAGCAGCAATTCACTGCTTAAAACTGAATTGGAAGATAGTTCAAGCCTTAACTTATACTTGAGGTACTTTTCCTTAGAAAAGGAAAGTGACTTTTTGGCAGCCTTAGGCAAAACAGAAGTGACTGTGTAAGATAGGAATGGCTGTATCAAAACCAGGGGAGACTGATGCTAAATCTTAACTTTATTCTCAGTTGCTTTTGAAAAGAGCCTTATTTACAAAACAGCTCATTTATCAGGGTCAGCCTTCAAAAATTTGTAGTAAAGAATTTGTCTTGAAGACTTAAAAGATTAGTTTCCTCCTTGTTTTGCTGTTTGATAGTGACTGTTTGGTTGTGCTTGGTATTTGTGTCCTTCTTTCCCCACATCTAAATCTTGTGGGTTTCTTTCACAGATAATTGGATTTGGATCAGCCCTGCTTGAGGAGGTAGATCCCAATCCTGCTAACTTTGTTGGTGCTGGTATCATACACACAAAAACCACTCAGATTGGATGCTTGCTGCGCCTTGAACCCAACCTCCAGGCACAGGTATCTTGTGTAACTGTCTCCAGTCTAGATTCAAGTTCTCATTTGAGCTAAATATCTATGTGTGTCTGAAAACCCTTAAGATATTTAAAAATCACTATTGCAATAGCTGCTTATGACTGCAGACTCCAACAAGAAACTAAATTGTAGCAGCTGGCCCTGGCCCAGCTAGGTAAGGTGCTTCTTCAGAGCAATTCTCTTTCCTCTTGGAAGAGATCATTGTAATATTCCAGACTGTCTTGTACACTTTGCACCAGGTTAAGCATGCTTCCTTTTGCTATTTTATATTAGTAAAAGACTGATTGGCTAACACAGAAAGCATAAACCAGTGAGTACAATGTTAAGAGTATTTTTACTAAAGCATTTTTGACAGAGATGTTATCAAAATTAACTAAGGATTAAAAATAAGATTTGGGTGGTTATGTCTTCTGTTCCCTGAAGAAGTGGTTGTACAGGGTCTTTAGACTTTTCCACAGCATTTGCTCCTCTTTAACAGATGTTCAGGACAACATCTTTCTGTTAAAGCCAAAAAACATTTGACTAACAGTAATTCCCAACAAGGGTTTGAAGATAGGGTTGGTTCAGCCAGTGGTTTGAAAAAGCCGTGTTGCCCAGTGGCTCACTGCCTCTCAGTGTTTTAATTTGTGATCTTTTTCCTACCAAAGCTTACAAGCCAAGTAAGAGGTAACTGTTAGTTTTCACTGTTGACTCTGTGTTCCTTTAATGCCAAACTGATTAAAAGTATTATTTTATGTTCTTTTTCAGATGTATAGGCTCACACTACGAACAAGTAAAGAAGCTGTATCTCAGAGATTATGTGAATTGCTGTCAGAACAGTTTTAATATTAACCATGTCAGTTTTGGTTTTTCCACTTATATCACTGTCATCATACTGCAAATAAATGTCTTGTACATCACTGTCTGAGTACTGCAATGTTAACCAATACCAGCTCCCTGCCTTAATAGGACTTGACCCTTGTTTGAAATTAAGACTGTAAAATGTACAGTACAGGGAAGTGACTTTTTCCATTAAAAATGGCTTTTAGTGTGTTACACAAAGGGTGGGAGGGCTGTCTTTTGCTTTTTTTTTTTTTTTTTTTTTTGCGGAGGTCAGGCTTTTAAACTTGTTGAAGGGAAATTGTTTTTGTTGTGGCAATCAAGGATTTCAGCTGAAAACGGCTCAAAAACCTTCTGCTTCAGTACCTTTAAGAGATACTTCCTCTGCTCTGAGCTGAAAGAAACCAGTGTACTGCTGCTCAGGAAGGTTAACTCCCATGTTAATGTAGAGTCAAAACTTTGTAAAGTTGAACATTGCCACAAGTTGTCTACTGGATGGAAGGGCAGATGTGAAGATGTGTTTGAATCTGATTAAAGTGAACATTTATGTTGTGTCACCAATTTTTGTATTTGAAAAATGCCACAGGACCAGAGTCTTAAAAGTATTAATCTTGTAATATTTTACATCTTAATGTTTTCTGATCTTTGGATTGAACATAAAAGCTATTCTTAATCCTTCTGCTTATCTCCATTAATGAGGTGAGCTTCTCTGGTAGGGGGTGAATGAGTATAAACTTGTTCGTTGTTTCTCAGTGAAGTTAAATATTCTGTTCTATGTTTTTTCTGTTTGCCATCTGACTTCACAAGTGAAAGTCCTAATGATGTGATACAATTAACTGCAGAAACTCATATTGTATCAAAGAAGTGGGAAGAAATGGGCCCTTGAAGGGCTGTAAGGCATGCACTCTTAGGTGAAAACATAATTTTAATCAGTATCTTTTCCCCACTGTACATAAATGCTCAGACTCAAGAGATTGAATAACTGATATCTAAGCAGTCCTTCCTGTCAGTGGTAAAAATGTCCAACATGGATAGAAAATGTCCGACATGTGTAGGAAACTTCTGTTGAATCTGAAAGTAGAAGACACAAAAAAGTTCAGCTTTTCTAGTGGTTTTTACAGCCAAAGTCTTTGTACCTTGTTTCACATCTAACTCCTTGCAGCCTCTCTGTAGAAATCAGTGGACATAAATTGTGGCTCATGCTCCTCAAGCCTTGAGGTGAAACAGAGGCTGCTAAACCAAAGCAGGTGAGGTGGCCCAGTTAGAAACCCTGGGCTGGTGGCAGCAAGAGCTACAGATCATGGTGGACAAAATCAGCTCCTGCTGACAGGAGAAGGGAACCTCAGGTCAAGATTTCCTCGTGGTCATTGAAAGGAGGCCTGGGACTGCTGTGTCACAGCACACACAGACAAGTGTGCCCAGGGAATGAAGGTGTTGAGTCATGGTGGTGACACTGAAAATACACTTAAATGAGGCTGCTGTCATGCTGCCCAGTGCTCAGCAGGGGACAGGATTCTCCATGATTGAGTGTGCCTTGCTTTTTGTCTTCAGTGCTTTGAACTTAAATGATGGAACTGGGAGACTATCACTTGGTTTGGCTAAAGGCTCCTGATGGTACTTGAGCAAAAGTGAAAAATAAGGAACAAAGGTTTGGCTGTGATGTGTGGACTTTGGGGGATATGTTTTGTTTTTCCAGAAATGGCTGGTAACAATGGATATTAAGGCTGAAAACTGGGCTAAAGGCCTGGTCTTCTTGCTAAAGTTCTCTTGAATAATTGGCCCCTTTAAGGCCTTTCACATTCTTCTTACTCAAGACTCTT
This sequence comes from Trochalopteron elliotii, assembly GCA_024734555.1. NCBI lineage: Eukaryota > Metazoa > Chordata > Aves > Passeriformes > Leiothrichidae > Trochalopteron > Trochalopteron elliotii. Next base: position 2,275,095 of record JANPWX010000102.1, read on the forward strand.
TAATCATAAATGTTGTCATTGAACATCTCGGTGAGTGGTTCCTGCAGTCAGGTTGGGCAGTTGGCAAATACTGATGGAATACCTTTTGTTTTGGCCTCTCGATGTTCTGTGTCTCATTAGTCCTGTTATATTAACCATGCTCTTGGCTGCTCTGTTAAAATCTGATGTGCTGAACTAAAGGGAGTCTTAGCAAAGACAGAGGAGGAGGTTCTCTTTTGTATTTTCCAAATCCTGTTGTATATCTGTCCCCCTGAAAAATGTTCTGTGCCCTCATTAAAGGACACCTTGAGACACTGCACTACTTTATTTCACTTTGCTTTGGTTCAAGCTGTGCTAAAATGTGCATTAAAATATGGGAAGGAGGGGGGGTAAGGGAAAGTGTCTTTTCAGTGGTGACTGTGTTAAGCTTATGACTGTTCACTCTTTGTATTAAATGTCAGCTCAATGAAGCCATGAGCAGAAAAGTGAACAAATTAAAGACAAATACTTGATTTTTTTTTTGTGAATGATGGTTAACTTACCAGTGATGTATCCTGTCAAGCAGACAAAGTAATTTCTGCAGTAAACAGTGTTATTGTTTTTAAGTGCAGTATTTTCAGGCATTGACATGTGAAAATAACTGAATAGCAAAACAGGTAGCATATGTTCATTCTTGACCTACACTCCAGTATGTAACATTTATGGTGATTGTCTTATTTGTATAAAACAAAGTTCTGTCAAATTAAGTGGAGAATTTTCATATAGAAGACTATATATTAGACTATATTCATCAGAAGAACATATTAAGATTAAATAAATGATTAGAACAGTGATGAAACTGTCCTTTTTTTGTCTGGGGGCATGAAGGTGTAAAAAATATTCTCATGGAATGGTTGTTGTGGAACACAATTGCTGTGATTCTTTTATGAGAAGTACTGGTGGGTTCGTTCACTGGAATCTACACATTTCTGCTTCCCCAGTGAGCAAGTTTGATTTTGTTCTTGTTTGGTTACAAGTTATAAATACTCTATTTTTAAAATGCCCCAGATGTAAAATCTTTCTCCCTTGAGTGTTTACCAACAGTAAGTACATGAGTAGTACTTGCTGCAGTAAACTGCTCTAATAGTGGGACAGGGTTGAGGCTGAGCAGCACACACCTGTATTGCATGCAGTGTTGATGGCACTGCAGAAGAGTAATCTAAACTGCTAAATAACCTCTTTTAAGCTTTAAATGTATGCTTTGGATTCTACACTTGCTAAAAGGGAAAAAGGCACTCTGAGCTTCTGATCATACAGCTTTTTCTTAAATGACTTGCAAACAAAGTAAAGATTGTCTAGAGTGGCAGCAAGTAGAAATCGTTTGTGAGTGAACCACTTGTATCCTGTTAGATGCCTGTCAGCTTTGATTTCTTGCAGAGAAATGCCCTCAGCTTTCTGCTTTATCCCAGTGCTCCTCCATGTGTGTTAGTTATGTTTCTAGAAATGTCCCACCACACTAAGGGTGCTTGTGGAAACCTCACCATTCATTTTTGGGTCATGTAGCACCTTGCTTTCCAACCTTGTCATCTGTGGATGATGAGCACATGTGCTGTGTCCACCTTCAAAGGCAAGGAACAGGGTCACTTCCCCCTTTTCCCACTGAAGTAGTGGGCTCTTCCACAGGTCCAAGTCGACTGTAGTGAACCTAACAGACTTTTTCAGTTAAAATAATTGGTCAAATAAGGAGAAAAGTTAGCAAGTTCAGTTCCTTCTACTTTATTTGAACATTGAATTTCTGTTACTGCCCAGTTTGTGGGCCAGGTTTTAGCCTCTGGCTAAATAAATCACCCTGAGCAAGGCCAAACAGTTTCTTGTCCTCCCTCCTGATCCGCAGCCTGAGCCTATTCTTTATTTCTGTGCCTGTTCTTTCTGTCCTCCTCTCCACCCCACCCTGCTCCTGATCAGGAATAATTTATCTGGTAACTCCACTGGTAGTCCAGGCAGCTCCTCAAGCAGCCTGACAGCAAGGCTGTCCTGTGTAATCAATACAAGAGAACCCAGCAATGAGCTTTGGAAGGATTAGCTTGTGATCAGAGTTTAATTACAGAAAACAGTATCTGCAGCCACCAGGTCTGGCTAGTGTGTGCAGCTGTCAAAGTTACATACACAGCCACTAAATACAATTATTTCTGTGGTGAGCCTTCTTCCAGGGTTATCTGGGTCTTGGCATGGTAGTTGGAATTGCTTCTTAAGAAGTTCAAGTGGCCTACAGCAGCCACATGCTGTGGTGACCATCCTCTTCTCAACATCCAGCCTGTGTGGAAGGGAGGGAGAATCAGTTGGCATTTGTTTACAGCATTTTAGGCTCACAGCCTTACAAGTACATGAACTTCTTTCCTATGGTGGGAGGTTTAGAGGAAAGAGCGCAGCCCTCAGCTGAATGGTTCTGTCAACTGCAGGACTACAAACAATGTGGAAAATGACTCCATTATAAGTTCTCATGATGTAGAAACTCTGGTGTACTGAGCTGCTGCCTTCCATTTTAGAACAGGATGGACTCGATCCTTGTGGGCCCAGCTCAGGGTAGTCTGTGATTCATCATCTCTTAGGCCTCAGACTTCACTGGAAAACTAATAGAATTTGATTCCTCTGGTCTCTTTTTGGCCTTCTGAATATTTGTAGAGTAACCAGGGATTAAATTTGTTAAAGCTGCACACTGAACTACTTAAAAGAGTTTACAAAAGGTCTCTTCTGCAGATGCTGAATTGTGTGTGTCCCTTTTGCAGTTCATAGAGGAAGGAAAACGCCTTTCTCCCTCTGAACAGTTAGTGCTGGAATCTGAGGTGGTGGCTGTATGATGCCAGTTCTGGGTGTGAGGTCAGCTCACAAGATAGAAGACTTGCACATAATTGCTGAATTCACACTAACAGAGCACAGGTAGGTGAAGTGAGAGCTTGAATAGGCAGGTAAGGATTTGAGTCTGTCCTTATGGTACTTCAGTTGATTCCTGACCGTGTTCAGCCTCCTGCTGGCCTTAGTTCTGCCCTTCTCTTTGTCAGTGGGAAACTATTGGTAACAGGCCAGAACTCAAGTATAGGAAAAAGAGAGTTAAGAAAAAAAAAGTTTTTTGGAAAAATCTCTTTTGAGGGAAAGTTTTCTTGGTTTCAATTAAAACTGGGTTTTAACCACAACTTTAGCAGTTGAGATAAACCTTAACTCTGAAAGTCTTTCTCCAGGTTTCACACCCCTTTTGTTAACTCTCAGGATACAAGGTCAGTCACTTTTGAAAATGCTGGGGGAAACTTGAATGTGCTTTGAAGGGGACAGTTTTTAGCATCAGGATTAATTTAAATTAGTTCCTGCAAAAGCAAAACCCTTCCCTGCTTTCCATTCTTGAACATTGTATTGGCTTGCATTGTTGGGAATGTAACTTTTTTTCCCCCCAATAACTAAACTTTAATACTGCTGCACTGTTTACTTGTATTGAAGCCTTGATTTCCTGTCAAATTCTCCTAATGGGCAGCAGAACTGCACAGGCTCAGACAGTACCCTTGTAATTATAAAATATACCTGAATTACACTATTAGGGGCATGTTATGAGACAGCTGAAGTGACATTACTTACCTTAGATGAAATTTCTTATTTTACTGTCTTAGCTATTTGAAATAGGTATTTGTAGTCTAAAACACTTTTTCAGTCTTTAAAAGCAAACTAACAAAACCAAAACCCCAACCATCAAAACAACAAAAATGCCCTCCAAACGTGCAGCATTGGTGTCCGGCTTTTTTTAAAAACAGAACAACAAAAAACTTAAGGAAGTGAGATGACCATCCTTGATTAGATGAAAATCCCTGTGTAATAAATGACCTTATTGTTGCTATTAACTGGTTTATACAGAAACATTGTATACTGCTGGGTGGATTCTAACCACATTTTCCTCCCTGAATTATAAAGGCACAGTAGTTCAAAAATTTCCCTACTTACAGCTGACCAAATAAGGGAAACAACTTTAGTTCTGTACAGCCTCAGTTATCCTTACTTTGTTGAAGATGGACATGATCCTTCACATCGGCTCAAAGTGACATTTGTGGAACAGCCTTTATAAGTTATTTCTTCTTCATATTCAACTTCTCTACAAGGTTCTGTAAAAGGTAAAAAGAAAAAAATCCTGCTAAAATTCATCTTGGTCTTCTTGGTTGACCTTTCCTAGATGCCAAAAGCCTCCATATTTGGTTTCATGGAAAACCGTTCTTATTGCATGAGATAATTAACAAGTCACAAGTGAGTTACACAGCAAGAGGAGGTTTTAAACTGGGCACTAAAGTTGCAGGAGAGGTTCACTCTGAAGGACAACAAAAGAAAAAAATAAAGTTCTGTTTTAAGAAAACAGAAGTTGTTGGAATTAAAATGAGCAAAAAAACCCCTGTGAAGAATATAGTACACATTCAGTCCAGCATGGAAAAACTAATCCTCTGCTGCAAACACAAAGATGCAAAGAGAACAACTGGTTGACTTATTCTGATAGAATTATTTCTGGTTCACAGACTTTACTTATTTGAAAGTGGCTTAATTTATTCATTTTAAGGATATATTTATAGGTAGCCAGAAGTTTACAACTTGCCTTACCAGGGAGAATGTTTAATGCTACATGTTAGGTGACAATTCTATGTGTCAATGTTATGTTTTCTCCTGCCTTGAAGCACCACACTAAGCACTTTATGAAGCAGAAAGCTGGATGAAAATGCAGGTTTTTCAAGGAGTTCAAAGACAGTGTTTGAAGTTTATATTAAGGAGAACAAAGATGTTGAAAACAATGAAGGCAATTCATGCACTGCTCACACCTGATCCTGCACAATGATCTTTTAAGCACAGTCAGGTTCCCTGCTGAGAGGAAGGTTATAGATTATTGAACATTATTGCAGGGGAAGCTCAGTTAATGCTGTAGTATGACTTTGGGATTTTTTTATTGGAAAATAAGACAACTACTAACTGGGCAGTAGACTAAGATGCTGTATCTGTATGCCCAAGTGTGCAGAACATGTGAGAGCTAACAGGAAGGCTGCAGGATAATAAGGGGATAACCTTATTCCCTTCCAGTAAGAGGTTTCTTACACTGCTTTTTAAGATGACAGAACAAAGATTCTGTGGCTCTCCTGAAGTGCATCCTGTCAGACTCTTTAACTCACACTTCCTAATGTTTAAAATACTGAGTAGCAGGGAACCTGTATGAAATCTAGGATGTCAGACAATAGCTTTACAAAAAATAACTGCAGAAAGGGCAAAAAGAAAAGATGGAACCAATGGGTACAAACAGGATCATAGCCAAAGGATACATGAAGAAAATGCATACACTCATCCAAAAAAAAAAGGCATTAAAAGGAAATCCATGATAAAGGAAATGATATGGAGGTACGTTACCGTGTGGCACTGTTGATGGCACAACAGAGGACAGTGATGTTGAAAGTCCAGAGGTGAGAGGAGGAGATGATGTGGTGCGGGCAGTGGTCAGTGTGGTTGTTTGCAGGGAACTCCTTTCAGCTGACTCTGTAGAAGCCGTAGTGATAACATGGGGAGCAAAGGTAATAGTTGTAGATGAAACAGTGGAGATCAGTGCTGGTCTGGACTGGGGAGAGATACTGGTAGGGACAGCTAATGAAGATGTTTTGCCATGTGGAGTGGATGTGGTGTTTTGGAAGTAAGACTGTGTCGTACTCTCAGCAGCCCTAAATGGGGA